>CM056584.1:75913504-76201004 GCA_029721435.1 Gymnothorax reevesii | reverse complement strand
CATCATGTGATCCAACAGACAGAACTGGGATCGATCCAAGTGCTGTGGCCAAGGTTTTTAAAAAATTACACAGAAGGCATGTGGACCGGATGGCATTCCTGCACTTCTTCTACAAACTTTTGCTGACGAGTTGACTCCAGCCTGGAGTCCTCTGTTCCAACTCTGTCGACACACATACGTACCATTCCCACATTACGGAAGGATGTCTGCAGTGGTGTGAGAAACATAATCTGATTGTAAATGTTGAGAAAACAAGAGAAATCCTGTTCGATCCCAGGTCTGTTGGTGAGGACAGTTCAGTTTTTATGAACGAGGACAGGGCTGAACAGGTTACAGTGCACAAGTACTTGGGTGTTCATTTTGACTCTCAGTTACAGTGGGCTCATCGTGTTGATTATGTTTGTTCAAGAATCAGTCAGCGCTTGTACTTTCTGCACAGGCTCAGGGTTCATGGAGTGGATAAAAATGTTATGTTGTTGTCACCCCTCGGCCGGCGGAATGTCAGCCGGCCGAAGGGTATTGTCGTCCCTTATTGCTTTCAATACCATTTGACACAAATGTAACTGTTCTGCTTGGTTGCATATCATGAGGTACACTTAGCATTGTTCCACCCTAGTGATCATTCACTGTTCAGTCACACCTCAGAACCACATGTTCAGTGTTGATAACACAGGGGTCCCCAATCTTTCCAAGAAAGGGCCAGTGTGGCTGCAGGCTTTCATTGCAACCAAGTAGTTACTCACCTGATACTACTAATCAACCCCTGGACTCTTTGCTAATAAGTTTGGTTAGTAGAATCAGGTGTGTAGCTGCTTGGGTGCAATGAAAGCTGCACCCACACCGGCCCTCTCTGGGAAAGACTGGGGATCCCTGCGATAACAGGTGACGGCTGAGCTGGAGATAGCCAGGTCTCACAAAAACATGTTTAGTTCATGGTCTGCAACTATGTCTGCTAGCTTGGCAACAACTGATCTAATATTCAGCAATGCAAGTGTGACATGGGTCGTGCAGGGTAAACACCTCATCTGTGGCAGAGCCTGCAGCAAGTTTTCCCTCAATCTAGCCATCTCCTCATCAACTAAGGTACTTTATAGCTTTGGGATTGAAGTCCCTATCAAACTTCACTAGAACACTGGTCACTTCAATGTTGCTATTGGTTACAATACTGACAATTTCACCTCTTGCTCCATTAGCTAAACCATCAGGTACATCCACATTTGTAGTTAGCATAACTCTAGCACTACAAGCAATCTTAAGTATGCCATGCAAACCTCTGGTCTCTGTTCTCTTGCTAGACAACGAGGCGAGGTCAATCTGCTTTGTTTGGCCAGTAACTGCATCACTAGCTTTCACTTCATATTGCCTGCTTGCACTAACTGGCTCAACATATGCTAATTCTCTCATCCACATCTGCATTCAGTCTATACACATGAAGTGCTTCATTTGGATAGTCAGGGCTGTCAGGTGATACCTCTCTAGACTTAAGTATAGCACAGTCATCATCAGAACAACTAGCAGTTCTCACCCTACATAGCAACTCTGCAAAAGCAGAATCACCCCTCTGGCACATGATCTCATCAAGCTCTACCATTCTAAACTCGTCTTGCCATATTGAACCAGAGCTGTACAATTGTGCGTTGCTGTCACTCACTCTACTGAACAGCACTGGCTGACCAACAGGAGGCAATTGGTACAAGTCACCCACAGCAAGTATGCTTACACCACCAAACATTACATCAGGTGGCACTGCTTTTATCTGTTGTAATCTCGGTGTATCTCAAGTAACATGTCTGCACCAACCATACTCACTTCATCAATGATTAGCAACACCAGCTTGGACAACTTACTACGCAATGTGTTCACTCTCTCATCGCTTAGAGGCTGAAACCCACCATACTTGCTTCTGCCTAACAAAAGTGCTGAGTGTAGTGTCATGCCATTCACACTGAATGCTGCTACACCTGTGGGTGCTGTTAACAATACTAGCACATCCTCTGGCTCAACTGCTCCAGACTGCTTGATCAGTCTTATAGTGTCAGACTGTATCAGCTTAAGCACGAGACTTTCCTACACCACCAGGACCACTTAAGAATATCCTGTAAGGCTCAATTGGTTTGCCATTCTTCAAAGCTTTCACTACTTGCTTACACCAGTTATGATGGTACATGATCATTGCTTTTTGCTTACAATTGAGAGTTCTCATTAGCTTTCGATACTCATCTGGTGCAATTACTTGTGCATTTGCAGCACCATCAAATCTAACACTTAAACCACTTGGATTTCGTCCACTTGATTGTAATAGGTTAGCATTGTCTACCAAATCTTGCTCAGCGAGCTCAGCCAATGTTTCAACACCTGCTCTGCTGCACATGCATTACTGTCTTCAGTGGAAGAGGCGATCTGACACCAGGCATGTTCAGGTCTGCTGTCCTCACCAGCTCTTATACTGTCTACCTCCTCAGTTGTGTCCTTTTGCTGATTTTCACTTACAACTGCCTTAACGTTCTCATAGTGCTCAGCATAGGTAGAGTATCCAGCCAGCAGATCATTATCTTCATCACACCATGGGTAATACAACATTAGGTTTTCCCTGTACCAATCGCTAGCATCTGCATCTTTGTTCTACTTTCTGAATCTGACCACAGCTTGCCTTCTCCGCTCCTTCATTTCACCATTTCTGCCTGTAAGTGTCATCTTTTTGGCAGTAGTGTGCTTCTCTGTATCAGGTGAAGCGTCATTGTTAACTTCATCATCTTTGGCATAGTAAATAGTGCAATAGGTGGCAGTAAATTCTGCTGAACACATACTTTTGAGCTGCTCAGTTCTGTGCTTGTACCTGTCTATCAAGCTTTTCTGAAACACATTAGTGTCACCATCAAGCTGATCAATTACATCGGGGATCTTAAGGACAGCAATTCTACCTTTTTTGGCATTAGTGTCTACAAATACTAAGGCTCTGCTCAACTGTTTCGTTGGCGATGACAGTATTCGATTTACTGCTTCCTGTGCACCAACTTCTCTGTGATCTAAAAATGCTGAACCAATCTTTTCCCAACTGTGTCCTCAGCTCGACTGTTCTAACTTCAGCAGCAGCCTGCTTTATTTATTTATTTATTTAAAATATTTTTATTTTTTCTCTTTTACAAGACCAGACATCAAACACAACAAAAACAAAACTACAAATGACAGGAAGGAAGGGGAGGGGGGGAGGGGCGGGGGCTAAACAAGCTGCCAAGTTGCAGAATGTATTTCATGCCCATATACAGGCACACATTCCTTTTCTCCTACATTTACCTTCGTCAGACGGCTCCCTACGAACTCCATCCATGAGCCATCATTTCATTTATCTTCATCTTTCCATTCATTATTCATCCAATCACACATTCATCCATAGTTGGGTTAATTACTTAAAAATGTCTTATTTATGAATTAAGTTCATTATTTTATTGAACATATTACCAAAATTTATTCAGTGTGTTGCCACCTGCCAAAAAAAGTGGGTTTTTCCAGTGGACATGATGGAAGAGGCACTTGTGATGCCCAACTTTTTATGTATAATTTTAGCGACTCAGACAGAGAACTCTATCAGTGGGTTATTCAGTTTGGCAGGATTTCTAGGGCAGTACCATAATGAAGCTAACAAAATATTTTTATTATGCTCACTAGTGATTTGTCCTTCTAGCCAATCCCAGCTTGTTTTAGGGGGAGGACCCCCATATCCGCAGGTAATGGGGAATCTGGTGTTGTATGAAAGGTAATACACATAAACATCAGGCACAGCCAGTCCCCCTTTGCTCCTTCACATAGACAATTTCTTATGACTGATTCTGGGTTTTTTATCTTTCCATAAAAAATGATTAAATATACTACTTATTTCTTTAAACCAGTGGAGAGGGATTTGCAGGGGAATAGATGCAATGATATGAGCTATCCTTGGAAGGACATTCATTTTTAGCACATCTACTCTTCCGCATAAAGATCGTGGTAATGTTGTCCATCTTCTCAGGTCATCTTTAATGGATCTTAATAGAACCGGACCATTCACTTCAAATATTTTATGTATTGGTGTTTTGATAGTAATACCCAAATATTTCAGACCTTCGTTTTTCCATACAAAAGGTGCAGGGCCTAAATGAAAAGGATGGGTATATCTGTTCAATGGAATAGCCTCACTTTTACTCCAATTGATTTTATAGCCTGAAAATGAACTAAATGAATTGATAATCTCTAATAGTTTAGTTACAGAAATTAGCGGGTCAGATAGGGTCAGTAAGATGCCATCAGCATATAGATTGATTTTATACTGATGTCCACCCACAGAGATACCAGCAATTTCAGGATTTTCACGAATAGGGCAAGCTAAAGGCTCAAGAGCAAGAATAAAAATGAAAGGGGACACGGTGGATCCCTGCCTCGTCCCACGATATAAGTGAAAAGGATCTGAAAGTAAGTTGTTAGTTCTCACTGAGGAGATCGGATCGTAGTAAAGCGCTTTAAACCGTTTCATACAAATAGGGCGGAAACCATATTTCGTTAGAATTTTAAACAGATATGACCACTCAATTCTATCGAATGCTTTTTCGGCATCCAGCGATATCGCTACCGCCGGATGTCGAAAAAAACTCCCACTATACATGACCTGAAACAGCCTCCCTCCTCATATTATTCGCTGGTTGGCGCCCAACTAAAAAAACCCACCCCCACATTCTGCTTGATATAATCTAGAATAAAAATCTCGAAATGCCTGGTTAATTAGCTTAGGATCCTTTATAATGGTACCTTCAGAAACTCTAATAGCAGGAATTGATCGCTTAGTCTCCATCTGCTTTAGCTGAAGAGCAGGCATGTTTCCTGCTTTATCACCACATTCAAAGTGTTTCCTGCAAAGCTGATGGAGAGAAAAAGCCGTCTCCTCATGAATGATTGTTTGCAGGACGGCTCTGACTGAGAGAGTAGAGCTTTCCTTATCTGCTCATTTTTTGGGTCCTGCATAAATTGCCTCTCCAATGATTTCAGTTCCATTAACAAGTTATTTTTCTTTTCAAGAGCTTGCCTTCATTTGGCTGAGGCATAACCAATTATCCAACCCCGACAAGTGGCCTTCAGCGCTTCCCATACAGTTTGAATAGAGGGAACTGAGTCTAGATTTATAGAAATAAATTCTTGAATATTCTTGACAATTCGAGACCTGAAGGCATCATCTTTCAGCGGTGTATTATTAAATTTCCACCATTTACATTTACTGTCATATGCAGTTAAACAAAAAGAGATTGATTGCAGGGCGTGGTCAGATATTACGATACTGTGCATCTCTGCATTAATTACATTTTTAAAAATGGCCTGCTGGCCTGAAGGCCTTGTGTCCCCCGTCGCACAAGTGACCAGAAACACGTGGCAAAAAATGTTTTGATGGCTGAAAATAATGTGGTGCACTGTACCGCTGAAAATAATGTGGTGCACTGTACCACTAATAATGTGAAGTACAATGACACTGTAGCTCATTGGTCATTGGTTGAACAGAGAGATAGATGAGGGATGGATCATTGTGATATGAGCTAAATATAACCATGGGTTATGAGAGAGATTATAATTTTCATGACTTGTGGATGATGGACGCATCGCCAAGGCATAGTTTTGTGCCCATGGCTGAGATCTACCTAACAAGCCAATAAGAATGTCCTATGAATTTGGTGAGCCTCCATCAAAGCTGTCAAAAGTTATTGCGAGTACAGTGTTCCTCACATCTTTTTGCTCAGTGACCTTGAAAAGTAGGTGAAGGTCACTCATCATTGAACTTGAGCAAGGCCTTCATGAGAGGCATATGTGGTGTGAATTTGGTGATCCTCCATCAAAGCTGTCAAAAGTTATTGCGAGTACAGTGTTCCTCACATCTTTTTGCTCAGTGACCTTGAAAAGTAGGTGAAGGTCACTCATCACTGAACTTGAGCAAGGCCTTCATGAGAGGCATATGTGGTGTGAATTTGGTGATCCTCCATCAAAGCTGTCAAAAGTTATTGCGAGTACACTGTTCCCGGACGGACGCACGGACGGATGAACAGCATTTCTATGTCCCCCGTTCCGCGGGGCGACAGGGGACAGCAATAAGACAGTTAGATGCCAAGAGATAATCAATGCGAGAATATGAATTATGCAGAATAAAATGTGAATTCACAAGAATTGGGGTTCAACAGTCGCCACACGTCGACCAGACCCAGTGACTCCAGAAAATCTTTAAAGGCGCTAGAAAGTGCCCAGTCTGTTGGGAGAGCATGGCCAGACCGATCTAATGAGGCTTCATTCACAAGATTAAGATCAGACCCAACCAATGAAGGGCGATCGGCATACTGTGCAAGAAGAGCGCTCAGAGGTGTTAGAAATGATACTTGGGAAGAGTTTGGAGCATTAATATTGACTAATGTACTTTTCTCATTTTGCAGTATACCATGTAACAACAAATATTGACCCTCCTTGTCACATATAGAATCTATCAAGGTAAAAGATATTCTTTCAGAAAGCAGAATACTGACTCCTTTAGTACCTCTAACACCAGGGGAGGAAAACACCTCGCCCACCCATCTTTGTTTTAATTTAAGTGATTATGCTTAAATTAGATGGGTGGAATTAAGCTTCCATGCTTAGATGGGTTTCCTGTAACACTGCTATATCACTATCAAGAGCCTAAAGTAAAGACAAGATTTTATATCTTTTAACAACATTTTGAATTTCATTAACATTCCAAGAAGTTGATTTAATAGCATTCATCACCATTTATTCAAAAATCCCACAGTATGTATATGAGAACAGCCTACAGAGGTACTGCAACAAATTGGAAGGGGGTGGGGTAGAGGGAGAGGCAGGGGGACACATACACAACCAACACCTAAAAACATCATGCACACAGAGCCAAAGGCATCAACAAAACATGAGAACAATCCCACCACAGGGAGGTAAGCCCCATCTTCTATCCGCGGCAGTAAAGTGTCGGTGCGGATTGACCACAACGGGAACTGCCCATTGGTCCGACGACCCATTAGTCCGACCTCCCGTTACTCCGACAAAATCGACCACAAGTCGAGGTCGAACCAGAGGGGGGTCCCGTTAGTTCGAACTGTCATCAAAAGAGCGAGAATTAGCCTACACACAGAGAGAGAGAGAGAGAGAGAGCGAGCTCTCAGAAACACACACACACACCCAGGGGGGGGCACAAGGGATTAATACACACATTCACACAGGCTACGCACAACCCACAGACACACAGCTGAGTAGCTGAGGCGCGACACTGAGAAATGCACAACTGGTGTCCCCCCCAGTGGGTGCTCAACCTGGTCACCGCAGCACCCACGGAATCGGCGCCTTTAATAAAGTTATTCTTACTCTCATTCATGTGTTAGGCCTTATTTAGGAAGACATGCAGTTTATTGTGCTTTTAAAGTTTGTTTTAATATGGGTGTCAAGGTTTAATTATGGACACAGTATAATGAGCGCGCAGCAGTTTGAAAAGCCGTGCTTAATGACAGCTCTTCCCTGGTGAAACACACTAAACTGCACCTCTTCTTTCACGTGTCTTATTGACAGGTGGGGCCTATATGAATAATTATAAAAATTAATATACGATATAACGACGGGTTTTTCCTTGCTCAGCAGACTCGGTGAGCGGAGAGAGATAAACACAATGTAAACAGCTGAGAAGTCGGACACCCATTTCTCGCAACTTCTCTGAGATCTGATGATATGTCTCTCCATTCATGAACATAATCATTAATAATATAGATGTATGGCTCGAGTGAGGTAATTATAACGTATTATAGTGCTCTAATGGGACTGGACCATACCGTGGTCTCAACTTTTGGAGCAAGTATGCGCAACGGGCGCACACAAAACAAAGACTGTGGGAAATAGAGAAGATCAATAATCGTAAATTAGATGTATCATCTTGCTTTGGTTTCCCTGTTTATTATTTGATTTTATTTTACTCCGTTTTATTTCAAACACAGACTGTACAGTGAATGGACATTTTTTTTATTTCAAGTTGGCAGACCTCAAATATCCGACCTGTCTGTATAGATTACAGATTGGCAGTATGGTGTGGACTAATGCACTAGTCCAGTTCGAAAATAATGAGAACCTCCCATTAGTTCGAACTCTCATTACTCCGATTGTCGGACCAATGGGAGTTCGAACCAATGGGATGTCGAACTAATGGGAGGTCGGACCAATGGGAGGTCGGACCAGTGCCATACCTATCTGGCTTGAAAAGAACAACTGCGAGCTTACACATCATTCTGTGACAAGCGGTACACACATAATCAGGGCCCATTTTCACTTTGGCTAGAAAATCCTCAATGACAGCATCAACATTGATTGTAGCTCTTTCTAGCCATTTGCTGCTTGTTGCTAGCTCTGCGCTCAATGGTCTCTAGCTCAGTCTCACTCGCTCTTTGTTCAGCCTTACACAGCCTGTTGCTAGCTCTGTGCTCAATGGTCTCTAGCGCAGTCTCACTCGCTCTTTGTTTAGCCTTACACAGCCTGTTGCTAGCTCTCTGCTCAATGGTCGCTAGCTCAGTCTCACTTGCGCTTTGTTTAGCCTTACACAGCCTGTTGCTAGCTCTGTGCTCAATGGTCTCTAGCTAAGTCTCACTTGCGCTTTGTTTAGCCTGACACAGCCTGTTGCTAGCTCTGTGCTCAATGGTCTCTAGCGCAGTCTCACTCGCTCTTTGTTTAGCCTTACACAGCCTGTTGCTAGCTCTGTGCTCAATGGTCTCTAGCTAAGTCTCACTCGCGCTTTGTTAAGCCTTACACAGCCTGTTGCTAGCTCTGAGCTCAATGGTCTCCAACTCAGTCTCACTCGCACTTTGTTTAGCCTTACACAGCCTGTTGCTAGCTCTGCGCTCAATGGTCTCTAGCTCAGTCTCACTCGCACTTTGTTTAGCCTTACACAGCCTGTTGCTAGCTCTGCGCTCAATGTTCTCTAGCTCAGTCTCACTCGCTCTTTGTTTAGCCTTACACAGCCTGTTGCTAGCTCTGCGCTCAATGTTCTCTAGCTCAGTCTCACTCGCTCTTTGTTTAGCCTTACACAGCCTATTGCTAGCTCTGCGCTCAATGGTCTCTAGTTCAGGCTCAGTCGCACTTTGTTTAGCCTTACACAGCCTGTTGCTAGCTCTGCGCTCAATGGTCTCTAGCCCAGTCTCACTCGCTCTTTATTTAGCCTTACACAGCCTATTGCTAGCTCTGCGCTCAATGGTCTCTAGTTCAGGCTCAGTCGCACTTTGTTCAGCCTTACACAGCCTGTTGCTAGCTCTGCGCTCAACGGTCTCTTGCTCAGTCTCACTCGCTCTTTGTTTAGTCTTACACAGCCTGTTGCTAGCTCTGCGCTCAATGTTCTCTAGCTCAGTCTCACTCGCTCTTTGTTTAGCCTTACACAGCCTGTTGCTAGCTCTGTGCTCAATGGTCTCTAGCTCAGTCTCACTCGCTCTTTGTTTAGCCTTACACAGCCTGTTGCTAGCTCTGCGCTCAATGTTCTCTAGCTCAGTCTCACTCGCTCTTTGTTTAGCCTTACACAGCCTATTGCTAGCTCTGCGCTCAATGGTCTCTAGTTCAGGCTCAGTCGCACTTTGTTTAGCCTTACACAGCCTGTTGCTAGCTCTGCGCTCAATGGTCTCTAGCCCAGTCTCACTCGCTCTTTATTTAGCCTTACACAGCCTATTGCTTGCTCTGCACTCAATGGTCTCTAGTTCAGGCTCAGTCGCACTTTGTTCAGCCTTACACAGCCTGTTGCTAGCTCTGCGCTCAACGGTCTCTTGCTCAGTCTCACTCGCTCTTTGTTTAGCCTTACACAGCCTGTTGCCAGCTCTGCGCTCAGTGGTCTCCAACTCAGTCTCACTCGCACTTTGTTTAGCCTTACACAGCCTGTTGCTAGCTCTGCGCTCAATGGTCTCTAGCTCAGTCTCACTCGCACTTTGTTTAGCCTTACACAGCCTGTTGCTAGCTCTGCGCTCAACGGTCTCTTGCTCAGTCTCACTCGCTCTTTGTTTAGCCTTACACAGCCTGTTGCTAGCTCTGCGCTCAGTGGTCTCTAGCTCAGTCTCACTCGCTCTTTGCTTAGCCTTACACAGCCTATTGCTAGCTCTGTGCTCAATGGTCTCTAGTTCAGGCTCAGTCGCACTTTGTTCAGCCTTACACAGCCTGTTGCTAGCTCTGCGCTCAATGGTCTCTAGCTCAGTCTCACTCGCTCTTTGTTTAGCCTTACACAGCCTGTTGCTAGCTCTGCGCTCAATGTTCTCTAGCTCAGTCTCACTCGCTCTTTGTTTAGCCTTTCACAGCCTGTTGCTAGCTCTGTGCTCAATGGTCTCTAGCTCAGTCTCACTCGCTCTTTGTTTAGCCTTACACAGCCTGTTGCTAGCTGTGCGCTCAATGGTCTGTAGCTCAGTCTCACTCGCTCTTTGTTTAGCCTTACACAGCCTGTTGCTAGCTCCGCGCTCAATGGTCTCTAGCTCAGTCTCACTCGCTCTTTGTTTAGCCTTACACAGCCTGTTGCTAGCTCTGCGCTCAATGGTCTCTAGCTCAGTCTCACTCGCTCTTTGTTTAGCCTTACACAGCCTGTTGCTAGCTCTATGCTCAATGGTCGCTAGCTCAGGCTCATTCGCTTTCCTTGCAGCCTTACGCAGCCTGTCTTTAGCTCTACAGTTAACACTTTGTTGTTCAGTTTCACTAGCTCTTTTTCTAGACTTTCTCTCTTTATCACATGCCCTACATTAATCACTCTCTCTCTCTCAGTTTCATTAGCCCTACTTTGTCTTACAATGCACTTCTTGCTTACTGCACTACAGAACATACAGCCACACCTCTGACAGACCGACTTTCTGCAGTGCTCTACCGAACCACACCGGGGACAGACTTTGGTCAAAGCCCTGTGTGTGCATACATCATACGTACCAGTATGTAATTGACTACCCTTTAAACCCTATAAGTTGAAGCCAACTAGACAAGATTGAGTACCATACCACAGATACTTTTGAGAAAGTTTCACCAAACGCAACAGAAACACACTCTATTCACAGAGCCACGTGCTGACACATAAATTATGCGCATGTGCACCAATGCAGCTAAAGTACTACAGTATTATCATTAGTACAGTGGTAGCTTCGTAGCCTCCAGTGGTTCACGTCAGCTCTTCAACGTCAGCTCTTCAACTGCGCATGTCAAGCGAAAGTGACGGCAAAATAGCAGAAAAAAACGGGAACCGTCGGACGGCAAAATAGACACTGCGTTTGGGTGGATGACGTGACATGGCAGTTTTGCTGTCTTCAGTGTCAAACATGTATGAATAAAAAATATATTTGCTAAAAACCTCCTCAATATTGTGCAGAACAGTCTGCTTTATGTGAACATACTCAACATTAAAACAGTTCATCACTCATTTTTTCAGAATTTTCAACCAAACATAACAAAAATCATATGGTTTGACTGTCCGGCACTTGTTTCTCAAAGTAAGAACTTGATTTAAACTAAGAAAAATAAATGCAAAAATAATACAAATGTCCATTTGTGAGTCTACTCTTTTCAAAGTTCAAGCATAATGTTGTGAATGAGTTCTAATCAAAAAGATTTTGTCACATAAATCAAAATCATATGTTGTGACGCTAATTTTGGGATATTTCAACGGGCAACTGTATGGACACCCGTGGGAAGGAGAGGACGTCCTTCATCAAGGTTGTGCAGTACAAGCAATACTTTTTTTTTCATGAAAATGCAACAAAAAAATTATTTTGTCATAATTACATGTAAATCTATGTTGCTTTGTTACAGATAGCATGTTGTTAGCATGCTAATGTGTAGCTACAAGACTCAAGGTTGTGCTAAGTGCAGAAAACATCATATGGTGTGACATGTCTGCCTGTCACGCCATATGATTTGATTGTCACAGCATATGATATGAATTGTAATTTCCTGCAGATATAACAATAAATAAAAAAGTCCAATGTATATTATGTCCTTTTCAACATTTATTTGGGTCCATAACCACATAAAAGCTGTAATTATCCACAATAGATTGTGTTTAGTTTAGTTTTATTCTGTGATACAGATTTCTATTTTATCAGACAGACACAGCAGACCCCTTCACAGAAACCTTGGAATTCTGTTTCAGTCTAAACAATGTTTTATCTTCATCTCAAACCATACATTCCCTTTAATTTTGTTAAATTGAGGCAGATAATGATGACAAGTGCAGAGAGGACAAAGAGATACAGGGAGAGACTGAATTCAGACCCTGCAAAGAGAGAGGAGCTGCTGAGGAAAATAAAAGAAAAGTCAACAACAACTGTGTTTCCATTCACTGACCAATAGGAAGGTCTGAGGGAGGGGTTTAAGGGGTGCTTTCACTGATCCTGATTCAAAAATCCTTGAGACAGATTTCTTGAAGCCTGGCAATACATGATAGCTAAAATATCATTGGACTAGAACACTATAGGCAGTGCAGCTAAGAGAAATGAAAAGAATGGATAATGTTGAATAATTTGATGTATTGATTAATAAATAAACATATTTATTAAAATGAAATGTATTTTCTAATGATGCAACAAACCTTGCTCGCCCAGTTGGCCCACGACTGTTAAAATGTTCTCACCATTCTGTTACTCTGTTTACAGATATCAAGAAAAACAGGAAGGGGAGATACCTAAATTTAGAATCCAGACTCTCCCACTGTCAAGAAGAGAGAAGCTGAGGGAGATATGGAGAAATTATTGTTGTTTTACTTATAATATTGCAGACCAGTTTTGAATTGAAATGAAATTTGCTACACAAAAACATGTTCATATGGTTCATAAGATATCAGAAAATGTTTTTTATTGTTAAATATCAAATAAATCAATAAAATTTGAAAATTACCTCCCAGCATTTAAGAGTGGCTAAATATTTCCTATGAGTGGTCAGTACTCACCAAAGATAATACATGGTTTGCACTGACACATGGCGACATGATCATACGGTGTGACACCATCTTTTGGTGCGACATTCCAAATTGTGAAAATAACAAAGCTTCATTAATGATAAAACCTGAAAATGTTCATGGAATACATAGAAAATGGCATCAGCAAGATGCCAAAAATATTTTTATAATTTTATAGCCAGGTTTGTCACAATACATGGAAAATGTGTTAAAAGACTGACAGCATAGGTCTCACATTGAGCAACGATTTAGAAAATAATACACAAATTTAATTCATTTTCGCAAAACTATACTGGATCACAGTTTAGTTAGGATAAATGACTTTGATAGAGTGAGTAACTTCAGAAAGGTATTATCCATTTTCAGTTTATATACTTTTGTACAATTATTTTCATGTCACACCATATGACGATTTTAGGCACTACTACAACAAATTGTCGCATAAATTCTGATTCCAATTGAAAATCTAAAAACAACATATGTTTCTATAAAGATGAGAGTTAGTAGAACAAAAGTCAACCATATTTATGCCTGTTATTTAAAATTTTTGAAAAAACACTTTTTTCTGGTATATATGTCACTGACCCGTTTACTTTTTCACGTTGATCGTTGACATGCATGCTACTGATCTCATCTGTCACTGGTGTAAGTTACTGTCTCATAAACGAAGTGCGCAATGAATGACTAAACCAAAGAAAAACTTAGCTATATTCTAACTAGCTGCCATTTATTGAAATCAGATATGCTAATGCGGTTGAAACTATCAAGCGAATCTAATAAGCGAAAATTAACTTTGTTCCCAAACGAACACCAATAACTGCAATTAATTTAAGGTAGCTAAATGAACAAATGACGTGGTCATGTTAGATTGTTAAGAGCAGCTGACGTCATCTACGTTAACATTAATACGAATTAATGTTATTTGACGATCAACATAAACTAAAGCTGGGTACAGAAACTGACACGAACAACAAAATTCATTAGGGGTCAGCTAATGCGACAAATTTCCCAAAATGCAGCCATTTGATAAACTTACCTGCAAGCGTGTTCCAATGAAAATGAATTGATTGTTTGGAACAATTACTTTCCCCATGACATGCATTACTTCCGCATTCCTCGATTCCTATTGGAGTCTATGGAAGTGTCAAATAGTGCGATACGTCGAAAGCAAAGCTATCTCAAAAATCCGGCTAATTTAAATCCAAGATATCATGGCTATCAACCCATAGAGCCATACTCTAGGACTTGATTTTGACCGGCGGAGCGGCTATCCCGGTAACAGAAATAATGACACACAAACGAACTACCGTATACCCGGCTTGCACGCATGCGCACTGAGGCATAATGACACAAACGAACTACCGTATGCCCGGCTTGCGCGCCTGCGCACTGAGGCATAATGACAAACGAACTACCGTATGCCCGGCTTGCGCGCATGTGCACTGAGGCATAATGACACAAACAAACTACCGTATGCCCGGCTTGCGCGCATGTGCACTGAGGCATAATGACACAAACAAACTACCGTATGCCCGGCTTGCGCGCATGTGCACTGAGGCATAATGACAAACGAACTACCGTATGCCCGGCTTTCGCGCATGTGCACTGAGGCATAATGACACAAACAAACTACCGTATGCCCGGCTTGCGCGCAGGTGCACTGAGGCATAATTACAAACGAACTACCGTATGCCCGGCTTGAGCGCATGTGCACTGAGGCATAATGACACAAACAAACTACCGTATGCCCGGCTTGCACGCATGCGCACCGAGGCATAACAAGAATTTTGTGGTTGTGGGCTGTGTTGAAAATGTTACAGTGATGTTGGAAACAGCTAAGCCTAATGCTATGCGTAGCCTGTCAATTTTCTTCACTAAAACGTTAAAAATAGTTCTCGACCATTAGCACGATCCAGCGGTACAAAAGCGTAACACAGCAGCGGTCAGTTGCCGTCACAAAGGCCCGCTGAAACCTCACCTTTCAATTCTAAATAACATAAACCTCTCGCAGTTTACTTTACCTGATTAGCAACAGCTGCTCAGACTAATTGATCGAAGTCAATAGGAGATGTCAAATTTGTTCACGATTGCACTGTTATATATTGCACCACATAATTGCGAAGCATTTTCATCTGCACATAAATGAAGACTTAAAATATCAATACGACCTTTTAAATTCTGCGGACATGCAGCTCTTGAAACGGCAAACTTTTGCATTAATTATTTTGCGAGGCTCATTAAGCAATAACCCAGGAGAATCCGTGTTATATTCTGAATGTAGTCACAGCTAAAGAGCGTTGTTTGGCAGAGTGTACAGCAGAGTGGCAATTGTGAGAACTGCGAAAACGATTGCTGCGCATCATGGAAAGTTTTTTTTTTTTTTGCATTAATATTGCCAATTTGCCATCCTTACAATGCTAAATCGATTATATAAAGAAACCCAAAACCATTGTGTTCACAAGTTTTCCAGCGATTTTACTTTGCTTAAACGAGGAACAAGACTGGATTTGTTTCCCGTGGCTTCTGCATCTCTTGAGCTTTTGTCGTGGCGTGTTTGGGCTCAGTCGCCCTAATTCAATATTTGACTGCGCGACTAGAAAATGTACCAAATGACCAGAAGAGCATGTGAAATGCGCCGATTGAGTCCTGACAAGGTCTGGCTGTTTGTTAAATGATCGCAATGGCAGCTTTAGCCTGTCCTATTTCTGTCATTTGCATGTAGGCCTATTGAGCAATGTGAGAAGCGAAATGGGATCTGTTCTGTTGTTTGGCAATAAATGACGTAGCAGAAGTTATTCTTGTGTTAATTCATCAATAATAATGTAACAAATGTGGCCATATAATTACTTGGTGATGCAGCATGTATAAAGCATAGGCCTCGTGAATTGTGTGTTTGTTGTAGGATAAAGTAATTAATAGCCCATTTGAAAGTGCTATGGCTGACATGGAACGACATTAACATGGTTCAGGAACAAAATGTTTCGGTTCTAACTGGTTCGAGAACATGAATTTTGGGGTGGAACCCAAAGCCATAAACATTAAAATACCGTTTATGTTCAGAACGAACCAACTGAGAAAAATTCTGGTTCAAAGCCCTGGTCAGAACACCGGTCTCCAGAGTTTCCAATAGGACTAATTTTGACGTTGCGGTCTATCCCGGCTTCCTTGAGTTTTTAGTGGATTTCTGTGAAACCATTCACTATTGTTTTTCCTATCATCTAAGAGTGCAATAATTTTCCATTCTTAGAGTGTTTTTATTAAAATTAACCACTCCGCGTTGACCAGTACTGCATTCTGCACTTGAAAGCCACCTTATTTGCAAGTGAAGAAACGGCACTCTGCGCATTCAGTTCAAGACACAGCGTGCGCAGACAGAACGCAGCCAGACAACTTTCTGTTTCACCGTTTACATGATACAATTTTACTTTTAATCGGTTGGGGAACAGGAATATTCTACCCCTCTGCAACCGAATGAAATTCCATTCGGCACGAATGAAGGCGACAATCACTGACAGGGTATAAATCGGTTTTTTCTGGATTTTTGAGTCATGGAGTGTCTGATGATGATCCAGAAATCCATGCCTTCTTATCGGATCGTCACAACTTTTCCAAACTCGGCACTAAACCCAAAGCATGTCATGGAAGTTTTTACATGGCGAGAAGCGATGACAAGTAAAGACATGAGTATGAGGCTTGCGCAAGTTCTGGAAACTTCCCTTACACAAGGCATGACGTGTACGTGATGAAAACTCGCACGACAATTTTAAACAGTTTAAAATTCTCGCGGAACAATGCAGAGTAGTGGTGACGTGAGAGAACATCTCTGCAACATACAAAGACATGGAAATGAGTTTTGCATGACTAGGGAGGAGTTATGGCGAGATACAACTCGTACTCCTTACTCTCCACAGTGTGACGGGGGCTTAACGAACAAAGCACTGGCGAGGTCACTAAATACAAACATTATGAAGCACTAAATATACACAAATTAGAATATATTTATACCATAAATTAAAGCAGCTTAACTATCGTTGCTGCAGCTGGTGGCATTGATTCACGTCTCAGGTCTCTTCGCATCGGTGCTGTTACAGTTCATTTTTCACTCATCGCACAGACCAAGTGTCACGTCGCTCAGGCGAGGATGCAGCTGTGGTACTTGGGGCTTTTCTTGGAGTTTGCCCAGGTCACGGAGCCTTGAGAAACACCGCTGCTCCTCTGATGTAAGGGGTTCCTGTATATGTGTGCGCGTGTGTCCGTGTCCGTGTATCTGATCGGTCAATCAAAGCATTTGAGTTGGACGCTGGTTAGACGTGTCGTGGGGAAAAAAGTTGTTGTTTCAAATTGGTATTATGAATGTTTTCATTTAGCGAATCAAATTCAGGGCACATGACGTGAGGACAATGTATTTTTTCAGCAGCTTTTAACTTGTCCGGTGGGGCATGTAAATTTCTCTTCCACTTGTCCAACAATAAAATCTACTTTTCCCAGACAAGCGGACAAGTGTTAATGCCGAGCCCTGCAGTAGGGCACCATACACTATAAACCTCAGACTGACCTCAGATCAGCTCTGATCTCACCTTTAAAACACCCCTGTTCACTGTTACTGTATCCTGTGCATCTGAGACCCCTTTCCCACCTGCATCAGACAGACTCTCCTGTTACATCTGCTGTGAAGCGACTCTTCTAATAAACACCTGAGTGACACTTTCACCTGATCTGTGTGCTTCCCTGGTCTGGTTCATAACAGCCCGATACAGGTGATAACTGAGGAAAAATGAGGATCTCTATTTCTCCAATGAAAGAAAATGCCTGGACTCACCCCAGTCTCTGCAGTTTACAGTGAGGGTCCTCCAGTCCAGCAGAGAGCGCTGTCACTCCTGAATCCTGCAGCTCACTGTCTCTGAGCTCCAGATCTCTCAGCTCTGAGTGAGGAGAACGCAGGACTGAGGCCAGAACATCACAGCAGCTCTCTGTGAGATCACACCAACCCAGCCTGTGGAGAAACACACACAGATTACACCAACCCAGCCTGTGCAGAAACACACACAGATCACACCAACCCAGCCTGTGGAGAAACACACACAGATTACACCAACCCAGCCTGTACAGAAACACACACAGATCACACCAACCCAGCCTGTGGAGAAACACACACAGATTACACCAACCCTGCCTGTGGAGAAACACACACACATATACACACACACACACACACACACACACACACAGTCTGAAAATAGCACAAGTACAAACACAACAGGACAATATAAAAGACACTGATCCAGTGCATTCCATTCTCAGGCTTAAAATCAGTGAGATCTGCTCAACAGCGTCACACAAAGCTGCCACTGTAGACACTTCGCCTCCATGTATCTTAGCAGTGGATTGTTCCAGGATTAAAGTAACGGATTAAGTCACACAGTACACAGCAGTACTCACCCCAGTGTCTGTAGTTTACAGTTTGGACTCATCAGTCCATCACAGAGCAGCTTCACTCCTGAATCTCTCAGGTTATTGAAGCTGAGGTCCAGTGTCTGTAGTTTACAGCTTGGACTCATCAGTCCATCACAGAGCAGCTTCACTCCTGAATCTCTCAGGTTATTGAAGCTGAGGTCCAGTATCTGTAGTTTACAGTTTGGACTCATCAGTCCATCACAGAGCAGCTTCACTCCTGAATCTCCCAGGTTATTGAAGCTGAGGTCCAGTGTCTGTAGTTTACAGTTTGGACTCATCAGTGCATCACAGAGCAGCTTCACTCCTGAATCTCCCAGGTTATTGGAGCTGAGGTCCAGTGTCTGTAGTTTACAGTTTGGACTCATCAGTCCATCACAGAGCAGCTTCACTCCTGAATCTCCCAGGTCATTTTTGCTGAGGTCCAGATCTCTCAGGGGTGAGTTTGATGACTGGAGAGCTGAGGCCACAATTTCACAGGACTCGTCTGAGAGACCGCAGCTGTTCAGTCTGTAAAGAAGTGTAAAGACATTATCGCATTAGCATGAAATACTCAGATCTGCCACCACGACATGTCTGATATCAGACCAGGAGATGAAACACGGTGAAGGGATGGACGTAAGAAAAGGCACATCTGCACAATAAGATGTGGTCATTTATGAAATTTTGTTGAGTTTTTCTGAACGTGGAGTTCTAGCCCTGAAATGAAGCGTGACGGACAGACATGCAGACGGACGAAACTCACTCCTGAATCCCCATCCACTTCCTGCTGAGGGATAATACTGGTGTCAGATAAACATGACACATATAATAAGCACAGTATGTAACAACATGCAATTCATCCAAGAGCCTCCCCATCCTCACACAGCACTGCAAGCTAACGCAGGGATACACACAGATAAAGGCCCATTCATTTAGACACAGGAAATGAGAGGAAGAGACCTGTTCACATGTGATCAGGGAGCGCAGTGTATCTGTACCACTGGTGTTACACATAGAGCTCCATAATGTTTGGGACACATATTCTCCCAAATTCATGTGTCTCTCTATGCCACAGTTTTATTCCCAGTTTTGGTTAAAGTGTATGTTTGTAATCGACTCAGAGTTTTACAAATGAGGCTCAGTTGTGACCCCCAGCACTAGTGGCTCCTCATACAGATTGAGCTTGTGTTTTAGCGACCCCTACTGGTAGCCTTGTGCCTGCCTTGTTTTTTTGCCAATTACAGGTGAGACACAGCAGATCTGGGCCTACCTGTGCTGTCTATGGTTTGTGGGTGCACTGCTATGGGCACGCACACACACACACACACACACGCAGCAGAGAGACTCACAGGAGGGAACACATCGTGCTTTAGGTGTGTGAGTCTTCATGAATCCCTGTCCTCCCAGCTTTAAAGTTCACCATTCCTGCTCTGTGTCTTTTACTTCATGGATCTTAACTCTTTATTTTCATCTGTGTGATAAACAAACCCTGATTTTGCTGTAAGAGCGGAGCCGTGCGCATCTCCCCTTCATATTACAGTTTAGTGTTTGCTGGTGTAACAGGCACCAGCAGGGGCTCCATCTAAAGAGTCACATTATTCACCTCCTGAGCTGCTCACAGCTAAATGTTTATAATGACACATCACCCCAAACCATATATCTGATAGCAGATCACAAAACTACAAACCTCTCTGCACCTTAAACCAGCAATTCCACCTACTAATGTCTGCATCTGAAGAAACATCAAAATACAGCCCAAGTCTTATCACTGTAAATAAATACAGCCTCACTTAATTTCACCATGCATTGTGTTCACTGCCAGAGATCGGTCCATTTTATTAATCTGCCAGTTATTAAATACATTATACAGTAAAACTGGTTCCTGAGGAAATAAGACACAAATTAAACATGAAGTGAGGATGTCTAAAGTGAGTTTAGCTTTAGATCCTGCTGATGTTCTGGATTCAGATCATGAAATAAAGGCACTAGATTCTACTTCCACTCACACATTTCTATTTTACCAAATTAATTCCTTCCCAACAATTTAACTGCATTTTATTGTGAACAAACACTGAAAATGTGGAGATAAAATCTGCAGTAAATCATCAGCGTTACTGATGACACCATATTACTCACATGGCCTTCCTGCAGTTCCTGATTACTGGTACCAGTCTGTCATAACCTGCTGCTGATGTTCTGTAGGTCTTCAGGTCAAACTGATCCAGGACCTGCTCTGAAGTCAGTAACACAAAGGCCAGAGCTGAACACTGGTGCAGCTCCAGCTCTTTATCAGAGAGTTTCCCTGATCTCTGGAATCGCTGGATCTCCTGCACGAGAGAGGCGTCATTCAGCTCATTCAGACAGTGGAACAGGTTGATGGTTCTGTCTGCTGAAGATTCATCTCTGATCCTCTCCTTAATGTACCAGACTGTTTCCTCAATGCTGTCTGATTTGCTCTCTGTCTGTGTCAGTATTCCTGGTAAGAGAGGCTGAGTGGAGTCCAGCGAGAGGCCCAGAAGGAATCGGAGGAAAAGGTCCAGATGTCCATTCTTACTCTTTAAGGCCTGATCCACTGCAGCCTTGTGTAACTCAGACAGCTGATCTCTGTACCTGTGAGGATCTGCAGTCCTGTGTAACTCAGACAGCTGATCTCTGTACCTGTGAGGATCTGATCCTGCTGCTCTGAGCTCATTTCTGTTCTCATTTACACAGGAATGAAACACAAACAAGGCAGCCAGATATTCCTGAATGCTCAGATGCACAAAGCAGTAAACCTTCTCCTGATGCAGCCCACACTCCTCTTTAAAGATCTCTGTACACACCCCAGAGTACACTGAAGCTGCCCTCACATCAATGCTGCTCTCCCTCAGGTCCTCTTCATAGAATATCAGATTACCCTTCTTCAGCTGTGCAAAAGCCAGCCGCCCCAGTTTCAGGATGATTTCTGTATCTGATGCTGACGTCTCCTTTGGGTTTGTCTCTCTGGTGCCCTGATACTTATCATTCTTCACACGAGTCTGAATGAGCAGGAAGTGAGTGTACATTTCAGTCAGAGTTTTGGGCAGATCTCCCCTCTCTGCTCCATCCAACAGTGTCTCCAGAACAGCAGCAGAGATCCAGCAGAACACTGGAATGTGACACATGATGTAGAGACTCCTGACTGACTTTATGTGTGAGATGATCCTGCCGGCCTTTTTCTGATCTCTGACTCTCTTCCTGAAGTACTCCTCCTTCTGTGGGTCACTGAACCCTCGTACCTCTGTCACCCGGTGGACGCAGTCAGGAGGGATCTGATTGGCTGCCGCAGGGCGGGAGGTGATCCACAGGAGAGCAGAGGGGAGCAGATTCCCCTGAATCAGATTGGTCAGCAGCACATCCACTGATGATGACTCTGTTACATCACAGCAGATCTCACTGCTCTGGAAATCTAGAGGAAGTCGACACTCGTCCAGACCATCGAAGATAAACAGGACTTTGACTCCATCGCTGTTAATGCTTTTAATCTCTTTCAGCTGAGGGCAGTAGAGCTGCAGAAGCTGCATTAGACTGAATTCTGTGTCCTTCTTCAGATTCAGGTCTCTGAAAGGAAGACTGAAGATGAAATCAATGTCCTGATTGGCTCTTCCTTCTGCCCAATCCAGAATGAACTTCTGCACAGAGACGGTTTTCCCGATGCCAGCGATGCCCTTTGTGAGCACAGTTCTGATGCGTTTCTCTTGTCCAGGTAAAGGCTTAAAGATGTCATTGCAGAGGACTGCAGTCTCCTGTGTGGTTTGTCTCCTGGACGCCGTCTCGATCAGTCTGACCTCGTGTTCATTACTGACCCCCCCACTGCCCCCCTCTGTGATGTACAGCTCTGTATAGATCTCATTCAGGAGCGTTGGGGGGCCCTGCTGCGCTGAACCTTCAAATATGCATTCGAACCTCAGCTTCAGATGGGATTTCAGTGTCAGCTGGGCTCTTCTGAGGGATTTATCTGCAGAGAGGAAATATGAGAAATAACTATTCATATTCAATAACAGAGATAAAAAAATATGAAATTACAGTACTTGACATTAAACAGAGCAATATCCATACTTTAAAAAGCATAATAGACCTTTCAATATGAAATCGTCATAAATACAACAAATCAACAAAAAATTACATCCGATTGCAGTTATAGTGTATATATATATATATATACACTGACCAGCATTAAAGACGCACCACCTTAATTTCATTGCCAAAATACAAAAGATGTATGTTCATGATGTTTCACAATAGTGTCTGATGCCTCCTGACATGAGCACCTGATGCAAAATTAGGTCTTAGAGAAGCATTTATGTCATTGCAGGCTGAAAAAACTAGAATCAAGATTTTTGTCACCAGGGCAAAATCAAATGACACCATTTTGGTTCTCTTCACACCATCTGCAGGACTGGCCTTAAGAACAAGACTCAGTGCAACCGAGTAAACGGCTGGGCCGCCAAGTGCTGTGTGAGAATGTGGGCCCAAGAAAGGGGTGCTAAATGGGGCAAAGGTCACACAGTTATATGAAGTGCAAGTTTGGTAATGAGCTGGAGCTGAGAAATTATTGACAAAGGGGGCGTGGAGAGTGGGAGAGTGAGAGTGAGGGAGTGGGAGAGCGTGAAAGAGTGAGAGTGTGAGGGAGTATGAGAGCGAGAGTGTGAGAGCGTGGGAGTGAGTGAGAGTGTAAAAGAGTGAGTGAGTGTGTGAGTGAGGTAGTGGGAGTGAGTGAGAGTGTGAAAGAGTGAGTGAGTGTGAGTGAGGTAGTGGGAGTGAGTGAGAGTGTGAAAGAGAGTGTGTGAGAGTGAGAGTGTGAAAGAGTGAGTGAGTGTGTGAAAGTGAGTGTGTGAGTGAGGTGGTGGGAGTGAGAGTGTAAAAATGTGAGTGTGTGAGTGAGGTAGTGGGAGTGAGTGAGAGTGTGAAAGAGTGAGTGTGTGAGTGAGAGTGTGAAAGAGTGAGTGAGTGTGTGAAAGTGAGTGTGTGAGTGAGGTGGTGGGAGTGAGTGAGAGTGTAAAAGAGTGAGTGAGTGTGTGAGTGAGGTAGTGGGAGTGAGTGACAGTGTGAAAGAGTGAGTGAGTGTGAGTGAGGTAGTGGGAGTGAGTGAGAGTGTGAAAGAGTGAGTGTGTGAGAGTGAGAGTGTGAAAGAGTGAGTGAGTGTGTGAAAGTGAGTGTGTGAGTGAGGTGGTGGGAGTGAGAGTGTAAAAATGTGAGTGAGTGTGTGAGTGAGGTAGTGGGAGTGAGTGAGAGTGTGAAAGAGTGAGTGTGTGAGAGTGAGAGTGTGAAAGAGTGAGTGAGTGTGTGAAAGTGAGTGTGTGAGTGAGGTGGTGGGAGTGAGTGAGAGTGTAAAAGAGTGAGTGAGTGTGTGAGTGAGGTAGTGGGAGTGAGTGAGAGTGTGAAAGAGTGAGTGAGTGTGTGAGTGAGGTAGTGGGAGTGAGTGAGAGTGTGAAAGAGTGAGTGAGTGTGTGAAAGTTAGTGTGTGAGTGAGGTGGTGGGAGTGAGTGAGAGTGTAAAAGAGTGACTGAGTGTGTAAGTGAGGTAGTGGGAGTGAGTGAGAGTGTGAAAGAGTGAGAGTGTGAGTGAGGTAGTGGGAGTGAGTGAGAGTGTGAAAGAGTGAGCGAGTGTGAGACTGTGTGGTAGTGGGAGTGAGTGAGAATGTGGAAGAGTGAGTGAGAGAGAGTGTGAGTGAGTGAATGAGTGTGAGTGTGGTATTGGGAGTGAGTGAGATTGTGAAAGAGTGAGTGAATGAGTGTGAGTGAGGTAGTGGGAGTGAGTGAGATTGTGAAAGAGTGAGTGAGTGAGAGAGTGAGTGTGGTAGTGGGAGTGAGTGAGATTGTGAAAGAGTGAGAGTGTGAGTGAGGGAGTGGGAGTGAGTGAGAGTGTGAAAGAGTGAGTCAGTGAGTGAGTGAGTGTGAGAGTGAGGTAGTGGGAGGTGGGGGGGTTTTGAGTAAGGAAAACATATCAAAAGCAACTCATACATTTGAATACAAAGAGCGAGAGTAAGGGCAGCAGTTACTGATTTAGTGAATGTGAATTTGAGAGACAGCAGCAGCAGATGTAGATGGCAGATAAAGCATGTATGTATGTTCCTGAATCGTAATGAAACAATAAAGTTGTCGTTACAGTTGTGCTAACGGGAACGTGACATCACTTTTGTGAACACATGGCAGTTCCTAAATAGTGAGGGTGTAAGAACGAACTTCAAAGATTCCTTTTTTCCCCCATGTTTCGTCTTTGGGCTCGTTATGGACACAGAATCCACAGTTTCAAGTAATACCGCTTAATAAACATGTTCAAGTGGAGGAGCTGCCATGTGTTTACATAAAGCGTTATTTATTATTGGTGATGAATGAATATGGTTAATTATTTGACCAAAAAAAATGAAATGCAATGAATTTTAATGAATTTATGACCTATTGAAAGCTCTCGAAAAGGCCTTGTAGTGATCAGCAAGATCATGAGAAATAGCCGAGAAATAAGAAAGTTCATTCAATAAATTAATTTCCTTTGGTTTGATTTGGCTGAGAAACTGATGTGATTTCCACTAGTCCTTCATCAGAAGACTTACGGTCAGCAATTTTCCGCCAGAATTCCTCTCTGGCCTTAATAGCAGCAACAGTGTTGCTTTTTGCTGTTTTTTATAGAGTTACATTCTTCATAACTGTCCATAATGACGACCCACTCCTCCAAGTAGAGTTTCTTTATTTTTTTTAAAGATTTTATTTATCACCCAGCAACGACTGGCATTACATCCAACGAACGAGTGCATACATCAACCAACACGAATGAACATAAATCTCAATTATAATTTCCCAAGTGTCCACCTGAATATGCGCATGCATCATCATGCAGACTTTCAAGTGTCCAACCAATGAGTGTAAAACTTCATATGGGTCTCCCATTAGGCCGCTGGCAGTGCCCCCTAGTGGCGCGGGGGGGAGATAACCCGCAGTGTTTCTGATTCTGAAGCAGGGATCGCTTCATCTGAGAAATATACAGACCGCGATCGGTCATTTTATGAACGGAAATAGGGTCAATTGCCGCATGAAACACTCTTTTGTTAATAGCGCGTAGAGTGTTGAAAGCACAAAACCAACATTAACCAAGAAGGATCACGATCACCGTTGTGGTACCAATTATCTCGAGTTCAGGGTTTGATGAGCTGACTCACTGAAATATAAGCTGGCTATATGTGTCTCCCAATAACCCACTGGCGGCGCCCCCTGGTGCCGCGGGGGAGATAACTCAAAGTGTTACATTCTGGAACAGGGGTAATGACCTCAGGGAACGTACAGCACACGCGATCGGTCATTTTGTGAGCGGATGAAGATTCATTTGACGCATTAAACGCGTTTTTAAAAACAGAATACAATGATTTGAAAATCCTTTTCAACCAAAATTCAATTGAATACACTGCAAAGACAAGTTACTTAATGTTCGAACAGGTAAACTTTGTAATTTCTTGCAAATATTAGCTCATTTGGAATTTGATGCCTGCAACATGTTTCAAAAAAGCTGGCACAAGTGGCAAAAAAGACAGAGAGTTGAGGAATGCTCATCAAACACTTATTTGGAACATCCCACAGGTGAACGGGCTAATTGAGAACAGGTGGGTGCCATGATTGGGTATAAAAGCAGCTTCCCTGAAATGCTCAGTCATTCACAAACAAGGATGGGGCGAGGGTCACCACTTAGTGAACAAATGCGTGAGCTGATTGTCGAACAGTTTAAAAACAACATTCCTCAACGAGTTATTGCAAGAAATTTAGGGATTTCATTATCTACGGTCCGTAATATCGTCAAAAGGTTCAGAGAATCTGGAGAAATTACTGCACGTAAGCGACAAGGCCGAAAACCAACATTGAATGCCCGTGACCTTCGATCCCTCAGGCGGTACTGCATCAAAAACCGACATCACCACATGGGCTCAGGAACACTTCAGAAAACCACTGTCAGTAACTACAGTTCGTTGCTACATCTGCAAGTGCAAGTTAAAACTCTACAATGCAAAGCGAAAGCCATTTATCAACAGCACTTAGAAACGCCACTGGCTTCGCTGGGCCCAAACTCATCTAAGATGGACTGATGCAAAGTGGAAAAGTGTTCCGTGGTCTGACGAGTCCACATTTCAAATTGTTTTTGGAAACTGTGGACGTCGTGTCCTCCGGACCAAAGAGGAAAAGTACCACCCGGACTGTTATAGGCGCAAAGTTCAAAAGCCAGCATCTGTGATGGTTAGGGGGTGTATTAGTGCCCAAGGCATGGGCAACTTACACATATGTGAAGGCACCATTAATGCTGAAAGGTACATACAGGTTTTGGAGGAACATATGTTGTCATCCCAGCAACGTCTTTTTCATGGACGCCCCTGCTTATTTCAGCAAGACAATGCCATGCCACATTCTGCACGTGTTACAACAGCATGGCTCCGTATTAAAAGAGTGCGGGTACTAGACTGGCCTGCCTGTAGTCCAGACCTGTCTCCCATTGAAAATGTGTGGCGCATTATGAAGCGTAAAATACGACAACGGAGACCCCGGACTTCTGAACAACTTAAGCTGTACATCAAACAAGGATGGGAAATAGTTCCACCTGAAAAGGTTCAAAAATTGGTCTCCTCAGTTCCCAAATGTTTACTGAGTGTCGTTAAAAGGAAAGGCGATGTAACACAGAGGTAAAAAAGTTGAAAAGATTTTGCAAATCATTGTATTCTGTTTTTTTCTACGATTTACATAACGTGCCAACTTCACTGGTTTTGGGTTTTGTAGAATAAGGAGAACTATAGGAATTCAAGCAGCAAATGCAGATGTACATGTGTTCAACATAAGAAAACAGCATTCTTTAGACATAAATATACAACTCTTTCATATACATTTACAGTTAATTTCAATTAAGTTTTTTGATTTTAACTAACCATTAAGAATTTTCTGACAACAAACACCTGTAAACAAAAAAATGATTTATTAAATAATGGTTGTGCTTGTAGGCTGATGTGTGTCACCAGTCCAGTGTTTCTCATTTCATTATATCTAGTCGCATATACACATACAGCGTTGCAGAATTCCCCCACCGATTCCTCACACAAGATGGCAGACGCATCTCACGTTTTGCAGTTGGTTCAGCCAATGACATTGTCCATGCAAGTATTTTCTTAAGCTCTGTGGTCAGGACTGTCGCGGAGGTAGAAAAATGTGGTCATTCCACTCGCTGCCATGGTTTCAGATGTAGGACTGTTGGAGCCTGTTTTCGTTCAAAACTGGACTAAAACTTTTATTCATATTAACTGAAGACTGTATCGCAAAATATGCAATGGGGATTTCAAAAG
This sequence comes from Gymnothorax reevesii, assembly GCA_029721435.1. Taxonomy (NCBI): domain Eukaryota; kingdom Metazoa; phylum Chordata; class Actinopteri; order Anguilliformes; family Muraenidae; genus Gymnothorax; species Gymnothorax reevesii. Next base: position 76,173,294 of record CM056584.1, on the reverse strand, counting down.
CTCAAAGCAGATTGGCACTTTTAAAAAAAAATAAACCCTTATTGGGGCTGCCGGATAACTCACTCGGTAAAGCATCACGTTGCGAAGCAGAAGTGACTATTGCGTCGCGAAGTCAATCCCCACCTCGTACCAGCCTGCAATGGTCGAAACTTTTTCACAGTAGCGCACAATTGGAGATTGCGCTACAGGGTTGCAAATTAGGAAGGGACTGCCGGGAAGGGAAAATAATAGTTGCCTTGTTCATTGCTCAAGCGCCTCCTCTTGACCAGACGGGCGCGCATCAGGAAGATTCTTAGGCTACGTTCAGGCCTTGTTCAAACTGCCAGCCCAAATCCGATTTTTTGCTTACCCAGATTGTATCTAGCTTGAATTTCGGGTGGTCTGATCAGCAGAAAACCAAATGAAATGCGATATTTCCAAATCTGATTCAATCCACATACGGAAGTGGTTTCAATTGCGATTCTAATTGGATTTGTCTCGATCTGAACAGTCTAACCACTTGAATAGGATTTGAATGTGTCCCTTTCGTCATTTGCACCGCGACAAACAATTACAACGTAATTCTGTGCGACGGAAGTGATTGATTCAGCGCGTGCCATGGTGCCATGCCAGTTGTCACCGCTGCAAAAAATAAAGAAGAACACAGTAACCTCTTCCATTTCTGGAGTTTTCTTACAAATTGTAAAGCATTCGCGCCACGGCTACGCAAAATGATTTGATAGATTTCCAAAATCAATCCTCTGTCGTCCATGATGACTTGTTTGTGTAAAATTCTACCTAATCAATCCAGGTGTGTGTAATTTATATCAGATCTGAGCACTGCACTATAGGGACGCCGAGATCGGATGTGATCACTTGCAAAGTGTAATGAAAACGGTCAGTCAGAAAGATCATATTTTGATTGGATATGCAAAAAAATCGGATTTGGACTGGAATCTGAACATAACCTCAGACAGCAGGCAAATCCGATTTTTTTGCCCATATGTGACCAGTATCCCATCTGTTAAAGACAGTTTGAACAGCATGAAGCCGATTTTTTTAAATCCGACCCAGGCCACTTTCATATCTGGTCCTAAATTCAACACGTTTCTGATATTTACTCACGCCCGACACGGCGCGTGGGTATACAGTCTAGCACCGTCTGCGTGTGTGTGTGTGTGTCTCTGTCTGTCCGCACGACAGCTCGGCCACCACTGAAGCTAGGGTGACCAAACTTTGTGGGGTAGATGATCCTAGGGTACCCTGTCGAAATTTGCATTTTGAGTTCCAAAGGTCAAGGTCACAGGGTCAACAAGAGGCGTGGGTTAGCATCTCTATAGAGTGCGCATCATCTAGTTTGCAATGCGACTGCTGTCTCAATGGCTAGATCATATTTATCCGTCTTTTACATCATTGAAATGCCGAGACAAGATGCCTCCTTATTTACTTCCCTCACCAAACAGTGCGTGCCTGCGTGGTGACATGTTACCTCAGGACCTCTTTTGCACATGCGGGTCACTTCAGGGTCACATTCAGTTCTTACTCAAAACTGACAGAATTCACATATAATGCGTAATATGAATGAGCACGCAAAAAATCGTATTTCTCCTAAAAATCCGAATTGTGCATCAAGCTGTTTGACCGTAGCCTAAGTCTGTTCATGTCCGGGTATCCTCCGCCCTCGTTCTGAACTTGCGAAGATTCAACCAATGAGTGTATAAGAAGCAGTAGCTGACAGGTACGTGCTTCGGAGGAGAGCCGTGAACTGACTACATTCTCCTGAGTTGGCAGCAAGGGGTTGCCTACAATCAAGCCTTGTACATAGTTCACCAACTGGGCATTCCAGATTCGGGTGGGATTTTGCGATGCGATACCACTTATCGCCAGCACTGATCTGGTCTTTCAAAATGTGGCAAATGAAAATTCACTCTTAGTCAGGCATTAAACATCATTAGATGACTAAGGAGGCATGAATTTGATGAAAAAGAATAGGAACAGACCCTTTGAAAGTTACGTTCCTGTGTGCGCATCCCTGCTGTCGCTAGGTAACAGCATTGTCATTATTTTGTCACTGGGAAGACTCCCCAAAAGTTTTGGGGGCATCAGTGCTGTGTCTGATTGTCCACAGCTTATAAGCTATGAGGTAAATCAGAAAATCAGGGTCAGTCCACATGAGCCCATCCGGGTAACACGAGTGTGTGATCACAAGCGCCCAATAACTCACACAGCTCACCAAGGGGATGTTAACGGGAACCAGGGGGCCAAATCCAAAGTCAGAGTCACCTGTTAAAGGGAACCAGGGGTCCGAATCCACAGTGAGAGTCACCTGTTAAAGGGAACCAGGGGTCCGAATCCACAGTCAGAGTCACCTGTTAAAGGGAACCAGGGGTCCAAATCCACAGTCAGAGTCACCTGTTAAAGGGAACCAGGGGTCCGAATCCACAGTCAGAGTCACCTGTTAAAGGGAACCAGGGGTCCAAATCCACAGTCAGAGTCACCTGTTAAAGGGAACCAGGGGTCCGAATCCACAGTCAGAGTCACCTGAAAGCTGCAAAGGTGAGATGTAACAACCCCATTTCAGCCCATTTCACCCTAAATCACCGTCAGCGTCCTCAGCAGGGAGGACAACAAAATCAGATCAATGTTTTCAGTGATCAGACTGGACACGGACCAAATAATTTGGGTTTAGATTTCTTGCCTCTAGTTTTGAGGAACCTTTGCTTTTGAACAGTACTACAGCTGAGTCTTTGGTGAAAATGGGCTCCAATGGGGGTTTAACATGCCACTTTAGGGGCTGTTAGGTGATTTGTGGCCGTGGATTCAGACACTCGACCCTTTGACATCACCTTGGTGAGCCGTTCGAGTCCCTGATTGGCTGTGACCATGCACACATGCAAGAGTTACCCAGATGGACTCAATTTGAATGATCTCCATTCTTCAGTTTACACCACGGCTGGCAAACAGTGGACAGTCAGGCACTAGACAGAAATCCCCAAACTTTCGGTCAACCTTCCCAGTGAAGGAATAATGACAGTGCTGCAAGACCACAGATGTGCATGCACGCTTGCAACTTTCTAGGTGTGTTTTTACTCATTTTCATCAAGTTCCATCTAATCATGATGTTTATCAGCTGACTCAGGGTGGCTTTCGCCTCCTTCTGAAAGACCAGATTTCATGAACAGACCCAGAAAGACGTCACTGCAGTTCGCCCTGGAGACAAATATCTTGATTTTACCCTTTTTGCCTGAAATGGCATTAAAATGCGCCAAAGACCTGATTTCACATTTTACCATCTTGTCAGGAGGCCTAATACACTTTGCTAACAATTACACACACAAATATGCATAATTTGTATTCTGGCAATGAAATTAAGGTGGTGCATTTTTAATGCTGGTCAGTATAATTGTACAATTAGGACAGACCAAAGACATTTTTACAATCACTTCAGCACTAATTTTAGACAAGAAGTTTTTTTTCAAAGCTCAAAGCAGACAATCAATCTGCACATTTTTTTCATAACTTTAAAGTCCGTTTTCCAACTAATAATTAATGTTGCATCACCCCCAAATGCTGAGTTTTATGGACACTGATTCCTGTAACATGTTTCTATCCATTCTGTTTCAGGAAGAAATGAAACTCACTGACACAAATGACACTGGAATATCCACCGACTGCACAACCGACTTGAGAAGTGATATTTCACCATCATCCTTCATCAGACACTGTTCCTGAAGCTCCATGTTCCTCTGTTACAGACCACAGTATCTCTTTAGAGGTGATATTTCACCATCATCCTTTATCAGACACTGTTCCTGAGGCTCCATGTTCCTCTGTTACAGACGACAGTATCTCTTTAGAAGTGATATTTCACCATCATCCTTTATCAGACACTGTTCCTGAGGCTCCATGTTCCTCTGTTACAGATGACAGTATCTCTTTAGAAGTGATATTTCACCATCATCCTTTATCAGACACTGTTCCTGAGGCTCCATGTCCCTCTGTTACAGACGACAGTATCTCTTTAGAAGTGATATTTCACCATCATCCTTTATCAAACACCTTTCTTGAGGCTCCATGTTCCTCTGTTACAGATGACAGTATCTCTTTAGAAGTGATATTTCACCATCATCCTTTATCAGACACTGTTCCTGAGGCTCCATGTTCCTCTGTTACAGACGACAGTATCTCTTTAGAAGTGATATTTCACCATCATCCTTTATCAGACACTGTTCCTGAGGCTCCATGTTCCTCTGTTACAGACCACAGTATCTCTTTAGAAGTGATATTTCACCATCATCCTTTATCAGACACTGTTCCTGAGGCTCCATGTTCCTGTTACAGACGACAGTATCTCTTTAGAAGTGATATTTCACCATCATCCTTTATCAGACACTGTTCCTGAGGCTCCATGTTCCTCTGTTACAGACGACAGTATCTCTTTAGAAGTGATATTTCACCATCATCCTTTATCAGACACTGTTCCTGAGGCTCCATGTTCCTCTGTTACAGATGACAGTATCTCTTTAGAAGTGATATTTCACCATCATCCTTTATCAGACACTGTTCCTGAGGCTCCATGTTCCTCTGTTACAGACGACAGTATCTCTTTAGAAGTGATATTTCACCATCATCCTTTATCAGACACTGTTCCTGAGGCTCCATGTTCCTCTGTTACAGACGACAGTACCTCTTTAGAAGTCATATTTCACCATCATACTTTATCAGACACTGTTCCTGAGGCTCCATGTTCCTCTGTTACAAACGACAGTATCTCTTTAGAACAGATATTTCACCATCATCCTTTATCAGACGCTGTTCCTGAGGCTCCATGTTCCTCTGTTACAGACGACAGTACCTCTTTAGAAGTCATATTTCACCATCATACTTTATCAGACACTGTTCCTGAGGCTCCATGTTCCTCGGTTACAAAGGACAGTATCTCTTTAGAACAGATATTTCACCATCATCCTTTATCAGACACTGTTCCTGAGGCTCCATGTTCCTCTGTTACAGACGACAGTATCTCTTTAGAAGTGATATTTCACCATCATCCTTTATCAGACGCTGTTCCTGAGGCTCCATGTTCCTCTGTTACAGACGACAGTACCTCTTTAGAAGTCATATTTCACCATCATACTTTATCAGACACTGTTCCTGAGGCTCCATGTTCCTCGGTTACAGACGACAGTATCTCTTTAGAAGTGATATTTCACCATCATCCTTTATCAGACACTGTTCCTGAGGCTCCATGTCCCTCTGTTACAGACGACAGTATCTCTTTAGAAGTGATATTTCACCACCATCCTTTATCAAACACTGTTCCTGAGGCTCCATGTTCCTCTGTTACAGACGGCAGTATCTCTTTAGAAGTGATATTTCACCATCATCCTTTATCAGACACTGTTCCTGAGGCTCCATGTTCCTCTGTTACAGACGACAGTATCTCTTTAGAAGTGATATTTCACCATCATCCTTTATCAGACACTGCTCCTGAGGCTCCATGTCCCTCTGTTACAGACGACAGCATCTCTTTAGAAGTGATATTTGTTATGGCCCCAATTTGTAATTAGATTTACAACGCAACAGCAACAGCAACAGATGACAGATACAGTTTTAAAACTCAAACACATTTAATTTTTAAACAAAGACAAAGACTAATAACTAACCTAAAGACCAAGATTGAATTATAACAAAAACAAAAAGAATTATTTACAGTCCTTTTCGTGGGGCGGCTTGGTGATGTCCTGGGTGAGAAAAATCCACAAAAGAAACTTAACAGGTCTTGAACAGAAATGACAGGTCTGGTCACACGTATCCTTCTTCTTGCAATTTCTCCTACTACTTTACTGTCTCAATTCTTTTCCTTATATACTCTTTTGCAGACCCCACCCACATTTAGACCTCTTTTTTTAAATTTTCTGAGACTTGCCCCAGACATGTCCAGGACATGTCTAAACATGACTCCAGTCTGAGCTTAAAAAAAAAAAAGGTAAATACTGCCATCTAGTGGCCTATATTCACATTACACATCCATTCCAAAAGGGAAAAATTGACTCATAAAGGCAAAATTTTTCTTTTCAATACAAAATGGTTAAGTGAACACTTGTCTATATATACATATCATACAATATTCAAACACATGATATATATATACACATTCAAACACGGGATAAGCAATCAGCAATTACATTGTCTGTACCCTTCACATGCTTAATTTCCAAGTCAAACTCCTGTAAAATCAAACTCCAATTCAACAATCTCCGATTCTTGTTTTTCATCTTACTCAAAAACATTAACGGATTGTGGTCAGTGTACACAATCATTGGCTTTTGTCCTGTACAAACATAAATCTCAAAGTGTTGTAAAGAAAGGACCAGAGCCAACAGTTCCTTCTCTATTGTGGAATAGTTCCTTTGGTGGCGATTGAACTTCCTGGAGAAGTATGCCACGGGATGCTCAATGTCATCAGAGTCACTTCTCTGTAGGAGCACAGATCCACAAGCTTGGTCGCTAGCATCGACCGCGATGGAGAATGGTTTGTTGAAGTCAGGAGATTTGAGCACGGGGAAGTGACACAGCAGAGACTTCAGGCGATCGAAGGCTCTCTGGCATGCATCATCCCAGGTGAACTTTACGCCTTTCTTCAGTTAGTTAGTTAGACTGAGAGCAATCTCAGCAAAGTTCTTGCAGAACTTGCGGTAGTACTCGATCATTCCAAGGAAGCGGCGCAAAGCTTTTTTGTTGTCAGGAACTGGAAAGTCCATGATGGCTTGGACTTTAGCATTTATGGGTGCCACCTTACCCTGGCCTATGACGTAGCCAAGATAGGTGACAGTAGCACAACCAAAGTCACTCTTGCTCAGGTTAACAGTCAGGTTAGCCTGGGTCAGGCGCTGGAACAACGTCTCTACATCTTTTAAATGTTCTTCCCAGGAGTCACTCCATGTGATCAGGTCATCGATGTACGCACCGGTGTGTGGCAATCCGGCGATTGTAGACTATCATCCTTTGGAACGTGGCTGGGGCATTTTTCATGCCAAAGGGTAGGACTTCAATCTGGTACAACCCAGATGGTGTGGCAAAAGCAGAGATGCTCTTGGCCCTCTCAGTTAAAGGCACACACCAATGACCCTTCAATAAATCAATCTTGGTCAGAAACTTTGCTTGCCCTACTCTATCAATACAATCATCAATCCTAGGTATTGGAAACACATCAGTTCTAGTTACAGCATTGACTTTGCGATAATCTGTACAGAATCTAGTACTTCCATCAGGTTTTGGAACTAGCACACAGGGTGAACTCCAATCGGAGTTGGAGGGTCTGATAATATCATGTTTTAACATGTACTCAACCTCGTTCTCAGCAATCTTTCTCTTTTCAGGATTCATCCGGTACGGATACTGTTTTATTGGTTTGGCATCACCAAGATCTACATCATGAGAGGCTATAGAAACTCTCTTTGGAATTTCAGGAAACAAATCCTCATATTTCTTGATCAACCTTTCAAACTGATCTCTCTGTGAGGGTTCTAAGTGCTGGAGTTTTACATCAAGATTTTGCAACACTTCAGTGTTTGACAATTTACATGAAAGAACTTCAGCTTTAATTCTTGGTTCATCATCTTGAAACTCCCCCTCATCTTCACACGTTTCGACCATTGGAGAATCTGAAGTGACAGCTGCAACCCTAGCATTTCTGTCATGATAAGGCTTTAGCATGTTAATATGACACAATTGTTTTGGTTTTCTCCTATCTGGAGTCTTCACAATGTAATTGAGATCATTGAGTTTTGTCAGAATTTCATAAGGACCATGAAATCTAGCCTGCAATGGATTGGACTGCAAGGGAAACAACACAAGAACCTTTTCTCCTGGTTTAAACTCACGGCTTCTAGCCTTATGATCATACCAAGTTTTCATTTTTCCCTGACTTGATTTCAAGTTCTCTTTGGCAAGGTCACAAGCTGCACGCAATCTTTCCTTGAACTTGCTAACATAGTCTAACAGACTGATATGCGGCTCTTTCTCTTGCCATTGTTCACTCAATAATAGCAAAGGTCCTCTCACTTCATGACCAAACACTAGCTCAAATGGACTGAATCCAGTAGACTCCTGCACTGCTTCTCTAGCTGCAAACAACAGCAAATGAACCCCTTCATCCCAGTCTTTCTCATGGTCATAACAATAAGTCCTCATCATTGTCTTGAGAGTGGAATGAAACCGCTCTAAGGCACCCTGACTTTCTGGATGATCGGCACTAGAAAGAATCTGCTTTGCACCTAGTTCATACACAACCTGCTGAAACAATCCTGAAGTGAAATTGCTACCCTGGTCTGACTGAATTTCCCTGGGAAGGCCAAACAACGTGAAGAACTTTATCAAAGCCTTCGAGATTGCAGTTGCCTTGATGTTACGTAGAGGTATGGCTTCAGGGAATCTAGTAGATGCACACATGATTGTCAACAACTACTGATTTCCAGATCTAGTCTTGGGTAATAGACCAACACAATCAAAAATGACCTTAGAGAAGAGCTCTCCAAATGCTGCCAAAGGCTGCAATGGAGCTACAGGTGGGTCTAACTGGTGTTTTCCAACTACCTGACAAGTGTGACAGGTTTTGCAAAAGTTGGAAACGTCTTTCCGAAGCCCAGGCCAAAAGAAGTGTTTCATGATCTTATCAACAGTCTTGTTAACACCAAGATGACCTCCTAAAGGTAAACTATGAGCCATTGTTAAGATCTCATTCCTATAGACCTTCGGAACAACAATTTGCCTGACCACTGCCCAATCTGCATTGGCAGGGATATCAGGAGGGCGCCACTTCCGCATCAACACACCATCCTTGAGATAATACCCAACTGGAACTGCGTCTATTTCTTTATCAGGAAGGGCTCTCCTCTTTAGTACACAAATTTCAGGATCATTAGTTTGCTCCTCAATCAACCGCTTTCTGGACAGAGACAAGTCTCCAGACACATCAGAATCACCAGACCCATCTGGCTGGCTGAACAATGAACTGATAAAAGTATCTGATAAGTCCTCAAACGGAGAAACCATAGTAGGCCAATCAGAGTCATGAGGCGAACCACCTGAGTCCTGACTATTCAATGTGCTGGACGGCACCACAACATCTTCTTCTTTAGCCTTCTTAGCCTTAGCACGAGTCACTGCGCAAGAAGGATACAGAGATGGGTCCTCATCCCCATCTTCAGTGCTCGGCTGTGAAGTAAGATGTACAGGGGAAACTACTTTGCCCCCAGCCAGGTCATTGCCTAGCAACAGAGAAACACCCTTTATAGGTAGACTTGACATAAGTCCCACCTTTACCTGTCCTGTAACTAAATCTGACTTCAAGAATATAGAGCGCAGGGGTACAGATACAGTCCTCCCTTCAATACCTTGTACAAGTATGAAATCCCCTGAAGCGGTCTCATCACGTAACTCCAAGGAGTCCATCAACAAAAGTGACTGAGAAGCTCCGGTATCCCTTAGGATATATATGGGGACAGGAGTAGTATGCTCATTCATAGCCACAAATCCCTCTGACACAAATGGAAGAAATTCCTCCCTCACGAAGTCAGCTGTATCAGGCTTTTTAGCCCCACAAGAAGCAGGCAATTTAGCAGATCGGTTATCTACTACAGGGGTTTCTAACCTTGTTTTCACAAAGGCATTTGGTTTGGTATCCTTTTCTTTTTCTTTCTTAGCTTTAAGGAACCAACAGTTAGTTGTAACATGACCAGATTTCTTGCAATAACTGCAAACTAGACCACTTTTGTCACTGTCAGCTTTCACACTTTGATCAGACCTGTTACTGGATTTTTGAGCACCATCACCAGCTTTGTCTTTGTCTTTGGGTGAAGAATCTTGGGTATCACCGTAACCCTTTTTCTGAAATTGGGACCATCTATTATTACTGCTAGACTGAAATTTGGACTTATGTGTGAGAACATATTCATCTGCAAATTTGGCAGCTGATTGCAAATTCAGTGCTTGCTTCTCATTAAGGTAGGTCTTAACATCATCTTTAACACAGTTCTTGAATTCTTCAACTAACACCATCTCTTTTAGTGAGTTGAAATCATCCTTGACCTCCATAGAAGTACACCAGCGCTCAAAGCAAACCTGCTTTTCATTAGCAAATTCAACATAAGTCTGATTTTCAGATTTCTTCAGACCTCTGAATTTCTGTCGGTAAGCCTCTGGAACCAACTCATAAGCTCTCAAAATAACCTTTTTAACAACCTCATAATCAGAGGAATCATCTGCAGACAAAGCCGAATAGGCTTGTTGAGCTTTACCCTTGAGGACAGTTTGCAACATCAGAGGCCAGTGTTCCTTTGGCCACTGGCAACTCTTTGCTACCTTTTCAAAACACTGGAAATAGTTGTCTATGTCCTTTTCAGAAAATGGAGGCACCAGTTTTACCTCCTGACTGGCACAAAATTTATTTTTAGTTTCAATTTTAATTTTTAGTTTCTCCATTTGGAGTCTTTCTTCTCTATCGAATTTCTCTAATTCAAAATCTCTCTGTCTTGCAAATTTTTCTAACTCAAATTCTCTTTGTTTTTCTTTTTCCTCCCTTTCTATTTTCTCTTTTCTTGCTAATTTTTCTAACTCAAACTGCCTTTGTTTTTCTTTTTCTTCCCTTTCAAATTCTAGCATTTTTAATTTAAGTTGAATTTCTATATTTGGATTTTCCACTGGAAACTGTTCCAGATCTCCTGGTGCAAACACATTTTCATCAATGTAATATTCAACTCTCTCTCTAGCCAGTCTTGCTTTTCGCATGGCTGGTTTTACCTCTGTCAGCTCTAAATGTCTGCAAATTTCTAGCAGTTCTGTCTTTTTAAAAGACTTCAAAACCCCTACGGTTGGTGATGCCAAGAAATCATCCATTGCTGTTGTCAATATATTTATATAGGAAAATTCACAAAAACAATTTTACAATCTGAAATGTTAGATTTTTAATAAATGACTCACAAAATGGTCTATCCCGGACCTTGAGCCCCCAATTTGTTATGGCCCCAATTTGTAATTAGATTTACAACGCAACAGCAACAGCAACAGATGACAGATACAGTTTTAAAACTCAAACACATTTAATTTTTCAACAAAGACAAAGACTAATAACTAACCAAAAGACCAAGATTGAATTTTAACAAAAACAAAAAGAATTATTTACAGTCCTTTTTGTGGGGCGGCTTGGTGATGTCCTGGGTGAGAAAAATCCACAAAAGAAACTTAACAGGTCTTGAACAGAAATGACAGGTCTGGTCACACGTATCCTTCTTCTTGCAATTTCTCCTACTACTTTACTGTCTCAATTCTTTTCCTTATATACTCTTTTGCAGACCCCACCCACATTTAGACCTCTTTTTTTAAATTTTCTGAGACTTGCCCCAGACATGTCCAGGACATGTCTAAACATGACTCCAGTCTGAGCTTAACAAAAAAAAGGTAAATACTGCCATCTAGTGGCCTATATTCACATTACATATTTCACCATCATCCTTTATCAGACACTGTTCCTGAGGCTCCATGTTCCTCTGTTGCAGACGACAGTATCTCTTTAGAAGTGATATTTCACCGACATTCTTTATCAGACACTGTTCCTGAGGCTCCATGTTCCTCTGTTACAGACGACAGTATCTCTTTAGAAGTGATATTTCACCATCATCCTTTATCAGACACTGTTCCTGAGGCTCCATGTTCCTCTGTTACAGATGACAGTATCTCTTTAGAAGTGATATTTCACCACCATCCTTTATCAGACACTGTTCCTGAAGCTCCATGTTCCTCTGTTACAGACCACAGTATCTCTTTAGAAGTGATATTTCACCATCATCCTTTATCAGACACTGTTCCTGAGGCTCCATGTTCCTCTATTACAGACGACAGTATCTCTTTAGAACAGATATTGCACCATCATCCTTTATCAGACACTGTTCCTGAGGCTCCATGTTCCTCTGTTACAGACGACAGTATCTCTTTAGAACAGATATTTCACCATCATCCTTTATCAGACACTGTTCCTGAGGCTCCATGTTCTTCTGTTACAGATGACAGTATCTCTTTAGAAGTGATATTTCACCATCATCCTTTATCAGACACTGTTCCTGAGGCTCCATGTTCCTCTGTTACAGACCACAGTATCTCTTTAGAAGTGATATTTCACCATCATCCTTTATCAGACACTGTTCCTGAGGCTCCATGTTCTTCTGTTACAGATGACAGTATCTCTTTAGAAGTGATATTTCACCATCATCCTTTATCAGACACTGTTCCTGAAGCTCCATGTTCCTCTGTTACAGACCACAGTATCTCTTTAGAAGTGATATTTCACCATCATCCTTTATCAGACACTGTTCCTGAGGCTCCATGTTCCTCTATTACAGACGACAGTATCTCTTTAGAACAGATATTTCACCATCATCCTTTATCAGACACTGTTCCTGAGGCTCCATGTTCCTCTGTTACAGACGACAGTATCTCTTTAGAACAGATATTTCACCATCATGCTTTATCAGACACTGTTCCTGAGGCTCCATGTTCCTCTGTTACAGACAACAGTATCTCTTTAGAAGTGATATTTCACCATCATCCTTTATCAGACACTGTTCCTGAGGCTCCATGTTCCTCTGTTACAGACGACAGTATCTCTTTAGAAGTGATATTTCACCATCATCCTTTATCAGACACTGTTCCTGAGGCTCCATGTTCCTCTGTTACAGATGACAGTATCTCTTTAGAAGTGATATTTCACCATCATGCTTTATCAGACACTGTTCCTGAGGCTCCATGTTCCTCTGTTCCAGACGACAGTATCTCTTTAGAAGTGATATTTCACCATCATGCTTTATCAGACACTGTTCCTGAGGCTCCATGTTCCTCTGTTACAGATGACAGTATCTCTTTAGAAGTGATATTTCACCATCATCCTTTATCAGACACTGTTCCTGAGGCTCCATGTTCCTCTGTTACAGACGACAGCATCTCTTTAGAAGTGATTTCACAGAATATCTGGCTCTGAGCCGAACCAGTCTGCACCCACTTCTCATGACCTATGACCTCTCCCACAGAGCTCCCACAGAGGCCCAGGTAACACCAAGGACTGGCAAGACTCTGTAAACCTTCAGCAACAAAGTCTTAGGCTCGTATTCAGAAACGACACTCACACTCACCCTCCACTCACCATATAGTGAGTACATTTGAAATGTAACTGGAGTGAGAGAAAGAGATCGACCGACCACTAACATCACAAACGCCACTCGAGCATAACTGACAGTAGTGGGCACTGGGTACCACAGGCGGTGTGTCGGCTGCTGCACAGGGAGGCTCAATCCTCACCCTTCAGTGTTGAATGACCTAAACCTGTCGCAGTTTACTTTTCTTGATTAGAAAGTTTCTAATCGGTAAAATGAGTAATTGTTAAAACGACAATCAAATTTATTTTTGATAGCGTTGTTATACATTGCTTCATAAAATTTAGGTGTTACTTTCACACATAAATGACGACGTAAAATATCAGCATGTCTTCATAAATTCTGTGGTCGAGTGGCTCCCGAAAGGCGCAGGACAGCCCGCGAGGCTCACTAAGCAACAAGCTGTGAAACGTGCCGGACATTTCCTTCTACATTCAGAAATTAAGAATGTAGAAAAGAATGGATTCTCAAGACTTACAGCTACATGAGCCTCGTAGACCAATCCACACGCGCCCCACGAGCCGCTGAGCGCAGAATTTTCCAACTCATCAGTAAAGAAAAGTACTAGAAATCCGAATGCGTGAGAGTTGACAGATATGCGTCATTCATGAAAACTGGCCACACCTGTAATGTTGAGTGTTTTCGGAGTTTTTGCAATGGTAATTTAAATGAATTCAAAACAGGGCAATAAATATCAATGCACATTCTAACTTAACAAGTAGAACTGGCAACACATGATAATCCTTTGGATTTTTGGAGTTCAAGTTAAAGTTTGGAGTTAAAATTTTATTAAATGATTGGATATGACCTTTTTTCAGTCATAATTTTTAAGGGATGGTTTTGAGCTTCCCCTATTGCCAGTTCACCAGTAGCCACTGGTGGGCACACAAATGCTAACCTCAAGTTCACCACAGTGCCGTTCGTAAACACTGTAACCCGGTGGTCAGTTAGTAAGTTACCAGCATCGTTATCATCATTTAGAGCTAAAATTTGCATAGTTGTGATTGCGTCGAGCACGTGGCTGTAAATGATCCAGTGTTTCTAATGTTTGTAACCACCGGAAAGCCATGACAACGAAATACCGCGCAAGTTAGTGCGGCTCAAGGGAGGTGTTCGCCTTACTCAACCTTCACTCAGAAAGAGACGTTATTTTCAGTGTGAGTGATGTCTCTGAAAGCAAATGAGGGTTGGGACAACCTCTGACTCATTTAGTATAACCTGACACTAACAAAGTTTTAGTACTCACTCGCACTCAGTTAGTGTGAGTGTCGTTTCTGAAAACGGGCCTTAGCCTATTTTTAGCATAGAGACCACTGCATGTTCAATCCTGCGCGACCTGACAACTGACAGAGCTGAGGAACATTACAGATGAACTTTCAAGAACAACTCCTGCCGAGATGACTCTCACTGCCAGTGTAAATGATGGCTTTAGAGAACGCCGACCTCGCACTGCATACAGGAGAAGCCCAGACTCGCTCCACATACAGTGCTGTGAAAAAGTATTTGCCATCTTCCTCATTTTTCCTGTTCTTATCTATTTCTCATATTGAAATGTTTCAGATTGTCCAACTAATTTTAGAATACGAAAAAGACAACTTGATTTAACACAAAATGCAGCTTTAATATGATGATTTAATTCACTGAAGCAGTCATTATAAACCTGCATCACCCATGTGAAACAATAATTGGCCCCTAACTGGTTGTGCTGCCCTTGGCAGTGGCAACTGCAGTCAAATAATGGGATAACTGGCAATGAGCCTTTTACATCACTGTGGAGGAATTCTGGCCCACTGTCTTTGCAGAATTGTTTTAATTTGGCCAACTTGGAGGGTTTTGGAGCATAAACTTCCTGTTTAAGGTCAGGCTGCAGCATCTCAATCAGATTCAAGTCAGGACTTTGACTAAGACACAAAAACCTCCCTTTTATTCCTTTAGAGCCATTCAGAAGTGGACTTGCTTGTGTGATTTAGATCATTATCCTGCTGCAAACCCAACTTCACTTGAGCTTTAGGTCACACACTGATCGCAGGACCTTCTTCCTCAGGATTTTCTGGTAGTAAGCAGAATTCATGGTTCTATCAATTTTGACACATTGCCCACGTCTTGAAGGCAAAGCAGCCCCAGACCATCACACTACCGCCATCATGTTTGACTGTTGTGATGATGTTCTTATTGTGGATTGCTGTGTTAGTTAGAACTGTAGCTGCATCCATGTCCACCAAAAATCCCACTTCTGAGTCATCAGTCCACAAAATGTTATTCCAAAAGTCAAGATGTTTTTTGGCGAATGTAAAACGAGCCTTTGTGTTCTTTTTTTTTTTTTTCAACAGTTGTTTTTGCCCTGCAGCTCACCCAAGGGTGCCATTTTTACCAAGTCATTTTCTGATTGTGAAATCATGAACACTGACCTCAGGTGAAGCAAGTGAGTTCTGCTCTTCTTCAGGTGTTTGTTTGAGTTTTTCTGATGACCTGATGTCCTCACTGCACTCTAGGAGGAATTGTGGTTAAACCCCCCACTCCTGCAAAGAGCCACCAGCATCACCACTGTTCTAAGTCTCTCCATTCGTAGATAATGGCTCTCACCATGGTTTGCTGGAGGTCCAGAGCCTTACAAGTAAACTTTTAACTTTTGCCAGACTGACAGTTATCAACTTCATTTTTCCTGTGTCCTTGAATATCTTTAGATCAGGGAATCATGTGCAGCTTTTTTGCCAAATTTACATTGCTACACATGTTATATTTGAAGTGGTGTTTAGATTCACATGGCTGGCTGTGATCATTCCTGGGTGTGTCCAGCGAAATTGAACCCAATTATCAATTCCATTTGTTTAATTTGTCAATTCATTAACTCAGGAGGCAACTGTTTTTTTTTCATATATTGCCAGGGAGGGTTGGATAGATTTTTTCCTTCAGTAAATAACTGATGTCCGGTGAAAGGACCCAACTGCAAGTTGTCCAAAATGCAAAAATTGTGGTCTTTATTCAGTCCGAGTCCAAAGCCAGGTAAGCACAGTGATGTTACAAAAGGGCCATCCAAAAAACAGAGTCCAAAGACAGACAGGTTCAAAACCAAAAAGCGCAGGTGACAGTACCAAATCATTAGGCAGAAGGAGAGTTGAGTGCCTGAAATCCAAATACAAAAACCATGCAGCAATACACAGAAATCGTGGTCGGGCAGAAAATGGGTCGTAATCAGAGAGCAAACAAATCCAGGCAGGCACAGACAGAAATCGGAATCGGGCAAAAGGATGTCACAGAATCGCAAACAGATCACTGGTGTACACGGCGTTCAGAGGTCACAGAATCACAAACAGATCACTGGTGTACACGGGGCTCGGAGTTCGCAGAATCACAAACAGATCACTGGTGTACACGGGGCTCGGATGTCACAGAATCACAAACAGATCACTGGTGTACACGGGGCTCGGAGGTCACAGAATCACAAACAGATCACTGGTGTACACGGGGCTCGGAGTTCGCAGAATCACAAACAGATCACTGGTGTACACGGGGCTCGGATGTCACAGAATCACAAACAGATCACTGGTGTACACGGGGCTCGGAAGTCACAGAATCACAAACAGATCACTGGTGTACATGGGGCTCGGAGGTCACAGAATCACAAACAGATCACTGGTGTACACGGGGCTCGGAGGTCACAGAATCACAAACAGATCACTGGTGTACATGGGGCTCAGAGGTCTCAGAATCACACACAGGTCACTGGTGTACACGGGGCTCGGAGGTCACAGAATCACAAACAGATCACTGGTGTACACGGGGCTCAGAGGTCGCAGAATCAAAAACAGATCACTGGTGTACATGGGGCTCAGAGGTCTCAGAATCACACACAGATCACTGGTGTACACGGGGCTCGGAGGTCACAGAATCACAAACAAATCACTGGTGAACACGGGGCTCGGAGGTCACAGAATCACAAACAGATCACTGGTGTACACGGCGTTCAGAGGTCACAGAATCACAAACAGATCACTGGTGTACACGGGGCTCGGAGGTCACAGAATCACAAACAGATCACTGGTGTACACGGGGCTCAGAGGTCGCAGAATCAAAAACAGATCACTGGTGTACATGGGGCTCAGAGGTCTCAGAATCACACACAGATCACTGGTGTACACGGGGCTCGGAGGTCACAGAATCACAAACAAATCACTGGTGAACACGGGGCTCGGAGGTCACAGAATCACAAACAGATCACTGGTGTACACGGCGTTCAGAGGTCACAGAATCACAAACAGATCACTGGTGTACACGGGGCTCGGAGGTCACAGAATCACAAACAGATCACTGGTGTACACGGGGCTCGGAGTTCGCAGAATCACAAACAGATCACTGGTGTACACGGGGCTCGGAGGTCACAGAAACACAAACAGATCACTGGTGTACACGGGGCTCGGAGGTCACAGAATCACAAACAGATCACTGGTGTACACGGGGCTCGGAGGTCACAGAATCACAAACAGATCACTGGTGTACACGGGGCTCAGAGGTCGCAGAATCAAAAACAGATCACTGGTGTACACGGGGCTCGGAGGTCACAGAATCACCAACAGATCACGGGTGTACACGGGGACCAGAGGTCACAGAATCACAAAGAGATCACTGGTATACACGGGGCTCGGAGGTCACAGAATCACAAACAGATCACTGGTGTACATGGGGCTCGGAGGTCACAGAATCACAAACAGATCACTGGTGTACACGGGGCTCGGAGGTCACAGAATCACAAACAGATCACTGGTGTACATGGGGCTCAGAGGTCTCAGAATCAGACACAGATCACTGGTGTACACGGGGCTCGGAGGTCACAGAATCACAAACAAATCACTGGTGAACACGGGGCTCGGAGGTCACAGAATCACAAACAAATCACTGGTGAACACGGGGCTCGGAGGTCACAGAATCACCAACAGATCACGGGTGTACACAGGGACCAGAGGTCACAGAATCACAAAGAGATCACTGGTGTACACGGGGCTCGGAGGTCACAGAATCACAAACAGATCACTGGTGTACATGGGGCTCAGAGGTCTCAGAATCAGACACAGATCACTGGTGTACACGGGGCTCGGAGGTCACAGAATCACAAACAAATCACTGGTGAACACGGGGCTCGGAGGTCACAGAATCACAAACAAATCACTGGTGAACACGGGGCTCGGAGGTCACAGAATCACCAACAGATCATGGGTGTACACGGGGACCAGAGGTCACAGAATCACAAAGAGATCACTGGTATACACGGGGCTCGGAGGTCACAGAATCACAAACAGATCACTGGTGTACACGGGGCACGGAGGTCACAGAATCACCAACAGATCACTGGTGTACACGGGGCTCGGAGGTCACAGAATCACAAACCGATCACTGGTGTACACGGGGCTTGGAGGTCACAGAATCACAAACAGATCACTGATGTACACGGGGCTCGGAGGTCACAGAATCACCAACAGATCACTGGTGTACACGGGGCTCGGAGGTCACAGAATCACAAACAGATCACTGGTGTACACGGGGCTTGGAGGTCACAGAATCACAAACAGATCACTGGTGTACACGGGGCTCGGAGGTCACAAAATCACAAACAGATCACGGGTGTACACGGGGCTCAGAGGTCACAGAATCACAAAGAGATCACTGGTGTACACGGGGCTCGGAGGTTACAGAATCACAAACAGATCACTGGCGTACATGGGGCTTGGCGCAGAGAAAAGTTGATCAACAGTCTAATAAAGCTAAGCAGAAGTGAGGGATTATATATAAACAATATGTAGGATAGCAAAGAGAGGGCGGAGTTACAGATTGGTGTGGAAAGAAAGAGATTCAATTAGTAATGTTATAAGTTAGAGCAGAAATTATTTTACCCAAATAGTGCATGTTAATATGCTAATTATTAACAGGTTTTGTATATCATAGAGGGTTAGTAGATAAACTAGACAAAACATACAGTGTTAGTGAGATTCGTACTTAATTAGTAATTAGTGTTGAAGGAAGTCAACGAGTCGTGAAGGAACTTGTGAACACCAGAAACTTCCGAAATCGCCCAAAATGTGACGGCTTACAGACGGGGGGTGCACTGGCAAAGAACATAGAAACGCCAAACATCGCAGGGGAAAAACGATGTGCATAAACTGGTAGAGCAGAAACCAAACCAGAAAAGCACTCGGAGAGCGCAGACTTCCACCAGGTGGCGGCAAAACCCAAAAGCACAGCAATTGGAGCTCCGGCCCATTGGTAAGGCTTGAAATCTTGAACTTTGGCGTGTATCTCAGCTGTAGTTTGGCCTGGATATGCCAAAATTGAATCACCTGTTCCTTGTCCTAATACGCATCTTCTCTGAATTTCATCAAAATCAGTGCATTACTTTTTGAGTTATCTTGCAAACAAACACAAACAAAAAGACAACAAACAAACGCCTGCGATCACAACTTCCTGCCAACTTCATTTGGCTGAGGTAACAAACCAAGTGGAAATGAACATAAACCAGAACAGGCAGAAAATCACAGATCATAACAATAACATTTACAAGCTGCATTTTGGGTTGACATGGGTTACATTTGTCAAACATTAAGAACAGTTTGATAATCTGAGATACTTCAGTGTGATTAAAATCCAAATAAAGAAGAAATCGGGAGAGGGGAAGATAGTTTTCCACAGCACTGCACTAAAGGAAACTCCAGCTCATTCATACTTTCACCAAACCCCATCTACAGCTTCATTACTGCTTCTCCAAGGACAGCCCACAGTCGCCATTGGAAACACCGCATGAGGACGCACCTCAGTAAGACTGACTGAACATTCAGGCTGTAGCTTTAGTTCTGTTTAGTCTTAACTGAGCTTGATGTGAAGTGTTGTGTTTAAGAAACAGTAATTTGTCATGAATTCTCTTACTGTGCTGCTCATCTCTCTCCAGTGAGTCGGCGAGATCCTTCAGCTCCATGTTCCTCAGGATGTGGAGAGTGATCTGCAGAGACGTCTCACGGCCACAGGCCTCCAGCATCTTCTCAGCGATGTTCAGGACCTCAGGGTCCTCCTGCTCTCTCTCCCTGCCACAGGCCTCCAGCATCTTCTCAGCAATGTGCAGGACCTCAGGATCCTCCTGCTCTCTCCCACTGCATTCTGGGTAATCATGATGGCTCCTGACTCTTGAGAGACTCTGAAAGTACTCTGGGTAATCCTGACTCAGACGGGTCTGAAACAGCCTCAGCTTTTCATCCTTCTTCAGCTTCATCAGAGTGCGCAGGAGAGGCTGAAATAAACAAATAAAAAGCAGTGCTCCATCAGTGTGAAACGAACACATGAAACAGTGTGTGTAAAATAAATAAATACACATTAATAAATCAGTCCAGAGATGTGCGTCTCAGACAGGAGGAAGAAATGCCCCCCAGATTCAGTGAGCCATTCGACTAAAGTATCTGTTCGACCGTATACTGTCCACTCAACTGATCCCCCAACACTGAAAGTCTTTTTCATAAAATAAAATCTCCATGAACATGAGCACCAGCCCTCATATTGATAATAATGCACGACAGGTTTGAAAACACTCCACCATATGGTCCATAAATAAAACTGAACAAAATTACACGAAAAACTAAATTTCAAAAGTTGAAAAATGACAAAATGTCAGTGAAAATACATTTCGACCGCTTTCAAAATTGCAGGTGTGCAGGCTCTCATGGTGATAATGATGCCAAGAAATGCACCATGTAATTTTACAGAAAAGCTCCGGACAAATTTGTGTGCTTGGATGGACAGACAGACAGACTAAGCTGATTCCAGTGAACACATGAAGGTTATAAATAAAAACTAAAGTAAATTCACCCTGACGGCTGCATTATACTTCATGTGTTTATTACAGCCAGAACAGGGACAGATTCTTCCGGACACCACACACGCAGCAGGGGGAAATGCCCATGTTTGAAGAGCAGCTTTTGTAATGATCCTGCTTATGATAAATCAAACATTTCATCACAATCATGGATTTGCTTTGCACACCCCATTCAGTAAATGTGTTGAACTGAAGGCCCATTAGTAATAAAGTCTGGTTGAAACCCGACTCTGTCACTGATGTTAGGGACCAGCAGAGTAAATATGGGCTGTATGTACTGAGTCATCCATAATGGCTCTACAGAATTCCCTCAAACTTTGACTCAGGAGTTAAAATTCTCTCACCAAAAAAGCAGGACCTGTGTCCTACATGCAGAAAGAGCTCAGATGCTTTTACACAAACTCAGCAGGGACAAAGTGGTCTTCTGAGGAGCCCATCTTGATTTGCAGCACTTCCAGGTGCCATAAAGAGGAACTACAATGATGTCCCCTGATAGGCCTCCCTCAGCCAATAGCCAGCCTTTATAGACCAGCTGAACTGGAGCAGTTAGAAACCTGCTCATGCCTGCATTGACATTATATTAAAAAGGAAGATGCAAAATGAACATGACGCTGCTCTAGGCAAAGCTTCTGGCTGAACTGCATATTCATGAGAAACAGCTTGATGTGATACAGTGTTATTGCTTTCACTGACAAAGGGCCATAACTCTGCAAAAATATTCCTACAATGTTCAGTGTTGACAGGCTTCAGTTTCACAATAATATGATGCCATATGGGGAGTTTGGTTCCAGTCAGCAAAACTAAGTCCCAGTTAAGGAGTTTACTGACATAGAAAAAAGGGCCATAACTCTGTAAAAAATTGTCTAACATTGTTCATTTTACACAGGCCCATAGTTCACAATATTATGGTTCTGTATGCACAGTTTGGTTTCTTTCAACAAAGTCCTTTTCCAGGTTTTCACAGACATAATGATGGACCCTTGGCCTGAGGTAAAACTTGGTGAAAATTGCGAATAAAATTAAAGTTCCTTCATACTGAGGGGAAATCTCTTGTGTGCAGCTCCCTTTGGTTAATTCCACAGGTTATTAATAATACTGAGGTCTGGAGCCAAATGTATAAAGCATTCAGAGTACAGCTTATGTCTTAGGCACATCAAACTCACTAATGGTGCTGTTTTCATCTTTACTGTTTGAGTTATAAGTGCTGTGGTGCAGGGATAGGAAACCCCGCCCCGCCCACACTCAGGCCACGCCTCTGTCTGTCCCCTTGTCTCGCAGGAGGAGACTTCAGGACCAGGGACAGCGCCGCCACACAGTTCAGCACCACTCCTCCCCACTCAAGCCTGGACAGCGGCAGGAGCCCCAATCAGGCAGCCAGTTTCCCCAGTGCAGGAGTCCAGCTGCAGCTCGTCCTCCTGATTGGCTGCCCACAAAAGGCCCAGCCAAGTGCAGAGAGTTGGCAGACCTAAGCCTGTGAGTCCACCAGCTAAAGTGGCCTTTCTGTTTCAGAATGAGAACCAGAGGAAGACCCAGCCTGCGACACAACCAAAGCCTCCAGCACCAAGCCTACCATACCTGCCTTGGCTGTTCCCTGCCCTCCTGCCTAGAGGGAGGTTGGGAACTGCCCTGCACCCAGCCAGCAGGACTGGTTGCAATATAAAATAATAAATACCCATCTACCCTTAACGCCTGTTTCCTGCCTGGTCTGTGTGACGCTTCAGCACTACAGTGCCCAATATTTAATATCAATCAATGCATATACAAATACATGGCTAATTGTTCCTGTTTAAAATTCAAAAGAGGAAGTGAAATGTGGAACATGATAGAAGCAGTTTGTATGTATAATATAACTTCATTTTTAATAAAAAATTTCATGTGAGTGCAAGCATGTTGCCATTGTATGAAAAGAGCTGTCTTGTGAAGGCATGCTATTGGCTGATTTAATTCCTGGAGGAGGCCTGTCAGAGTGACATCATTACTGTTCCTCTGAAAGGCATCTCAGTGTGCTGAGATATGAATTGCGATCAGCTCTGAGAACGGCATGTATTTTTATCATATTGTTTTGAGGACAGACAGCAGTACATTAATGTGTATTATAGAATGCTTAAGATAACTGCTCCATGAAAACAGAAAAAGTAAAATTAAAATACGTAAAAAATTCAGATCTTACCTTTCCTGGGAAGACTGTCGTCTCTGAACTCATTTTATTTGAAGAGTTTGATGGCAATGGGTGCTGGATCCTGTAAAAAAAAAAAAAACAGTTTTTCATTAACCATCAAAGAATCGCAGCTCTAACTCACAGCACATGGAGACAGGGCTTCCAGTTAAACTCAACCTCTTACTGCAGCTTTAACTCACAGCAAATGGAAACAGAGCTTCCAGTTAAACTCATCCTCTTACTGCAGCTCTAACTCACAGCACATGGAGACAGAGCTTCCAGTTAAACTCATCCTCTTACTGCAGCTCTAACTCACAGCACATGGAAACAGAGCTTCCAGTTAAACTCATCCTCTTACTGCAGCTCTAACTCACAGCACATGGAGACAGAGCTTCCAGTTAAACTCATCCTCCTACTGCAGCTCTAACTCACAGTACATGGAGACAGAGCTTCCAGTTAAACTCATCCTCTTACTGCAGCTCGAACTCACAGCACATGGAGACAGAGCTTCCAGTTAAACTCATCCTCTTACTGCAGCTCTAACTCACAGCACATGGAAACAGAGCTTCCAGTTAAACTCATCCTCTTACTGCAGCTCTAACTCACAGCACATGGAGACAGAGCTTCCAGTTAAACTCATCCTCTTACTGCAGCTCTAACTCACAGCACATGGAAACAGAGCTTCCAGTTAAACTCATCCTCTTACTGCAGCTCTAACTCACAGCACATGGAGACAGAGCTTCCAGTTAAACTCATCCTCCTACTGCAGCTCTAACTCACAGTACATGGAGACAGAGCTTCCAGTTAAACTCATCCTCTTTCTGCAGCTCTAACTCACAGCACATGGAGACAGAGCTTCCAGTTAAACTCATCTTCTTACCGCAGCTCTAACTCTCAGCACATGGAGACAGAGCTTCCAGTTAAACTCATCCACTTAGTTCAGTTCGAACTCACAGCACATGGAGACAGAGCTTCCAGTTAAACTCATCCACTCACTGCAGCTCTAACTCACAGCACATGGAGACAGAGTTTCAAGTTAGAGCTGCAGTAAGAGGATGAGTTTATCTCATAGCACATGGAAACAGAGCTTCCAGTTAAACTCATCTCCTTACAGCAGGTCTGACTCACAGCACATGGAGACAGAGCTTCCAGTTAAACTCATCCTCTTACTTCAGCTCTAACTCACAGCACATGGAGACAGAGTTTCCAGTTAAACTCATCCTCTTACTGCAGCTCTAACTCACAGCAAATGGAAACAGAGCTTCCAGTTAAACTCATCCTCTTACTGCAGCTCTATCTCTCTATCTCACAGCACATGGAGACAGAGCTTCCAGTTAAACTCATCCTCTTACTGCAGCTCTAACTCACAGCACCTGGAGACAGAGCTTCCGGTTAAACTCATCCTCTTACTGCAGCTCTAACTCACAGCACATGGAGACAGAACTTCCAGTTAAACTCCCATCACAGGTTTGGTACTTCTGTGCAAATCTCCTTTTCCTGACATCTTATTGAAAAGAGAGTAACATCTGTCCACCCTTCATGAAATCGTATATTTAGGAATAAATATCATAAACAGCAAAAGCACGTTCTCCTTGTAGTATTTTATTTATTATAACTGACATTTTAAGTGATTTGAATTGACTACTGTTCTCCCAAAATTCCTGTTTGCACTTCTAAAATCCTTCATTATTGGTATGAAAAAATGACTCAATGATAATGATATTACTTAGACACTCTGTTGACTGTGCTGACTCCATTATTTAAATTATTTGCCTAGGATTAAGTACAACTCTTTTTCCAGAAAAGTTGGAGCAGTGTGTAAAATGTAAATAAAAACAGATCGGAATGATTTGAAAATCATTTAAATCCTATATTTAATTGAAAATAGTGCAAAGAAAACATGTAAAATGTGGAAAATGAGAAATTATGGGTTTTTGAAAAAAAAAAACTGCTTATTTTGAATATGATGCCTGCAACAAATTTCAAAAACATTGGGAGAGGGCCTAGAAAAGAATGGAGAAGTTGAACGATGCAAAAAAAATATACACCTGGTGGAGCATGTAACTGCAAATAAGGTTAATTGGAAATAGATCAGTAACATGGTTGGGTATAAAAAGTCATTGAGACAAAGATGGCAATAACTTCACCTCTCAGGGAAAGACTACATGGGCAAACAGTTCACAATTTTAAAATAATGTTTCTCAGTGTAAAATTGCAAAGAATTTGAGGATTTCATCCTCTACAGTACATATTATCATCAAAACATTTAGAGCAGGGGTGTCCAATCTTTTCCATAAAGGGCCGGTGTGGGTGCAGGTTTTTATCGGAGCCAGCAGTGCAGCAGCACCTGATTCCGCTAATTAACTAATCAGTGGTTTCAATCAGAACCTTGGTGGGTTGAATCAGGTGCGTTAGTGTTGGGCTCTAACAAAAACCAGCACCCACACCGGCCATTTCCGGATAAGTCTGGACACCCCTGATTCAGAGCATCCAGAGAAATCTCTTTACATCAGGAAAAAGACTTAAAACCAATATTGAATGGCCATGATCTTCAAGCCCTCAGGCAGCAATGCCTCCAAAACAGATGGGATTCTGAAGTGGAAATAACTGCATTGGCTCAGGAACACTTCTGTAAACCATCAAGAGGAGCGGGACCATCCAGCTTGTTATCAGTGCACTGCTCAAAGGCCAGCATCCATTCTAGTATGGGGGTGCATTTTTGCACATGACATGGGTAATTTGCACATTTGTGAAGACATCATTAATGCTAAACAATAAATACAGGTTTAGGAGTTACATATACTACATATACTGACATCTTTGTCAGGGAATGCCTTGCTGATTTCAGCAGAACAATGCCAAACACAGCATACTGCATGTATTATAACAACATGACTCTGTAGTAAAAGAAGCTGGGTGCTAAACCAGCCCCACTGAAAATATTTGACACATGATGAGAAATAATGACAGAGGATGCTGCAAAGTGTTGATCAGCAGAAAGCCAATATCAAGCAAGAAGAGTAAAACATTTTGCATTGAAACAATAGCAGTTGGTCAGGTCAGTTCCCAAACACTTTCAGATTATTGTTAGCTAATGAAGCAGGCAGAAATGTATCCCTGTAACTGCCATAGTTTCTGAAGTAACTTGTCTCCATTGAAACTGAGATGGAGGAACATTAGGAAAGATGGGTGAAACCCAATCCGATATCTCCCTCACCATTTCATGGCGGGGGGCAGTAATGCGCCAACTCTTTTGGAATTGGACAGGTACAATAATAAACCCACTCCAAGGGAAAGAAGTCAGGGAAACTGATTGATAAGGATAGTGTCAATGTGAGACTCTTAACTTACCTTTGATCACCTGTAAATCCACCTTTAAAGTGCAATGGATGCTCCATAGAACGATCGCTCTTCAAAGACTGACAGCTGGGTACTGGTGACCCTGGTCTCTCGACCCGAACCCTGTAAATTCAACATGGAGACAGAGCTTCCAGTTAAACTCATCCGCTTACTGCAGCTCTAACTCAGCACTTGGAGAGGGAGCTTCCAGTTAAACTCATCTGCTTACTGCAGCTCAAACTCACAGTACATTGAGACAGATCTTCCAGTTAAAGCCTTCCTCTTACTGCAGCTCTAACTCACAGCACATGGAGACAGAGATTCCAGTTAAACTCATCCCTTCACCGCACTCTAACTCACAGCACATGGAGACAGAGAGTCCAGTTAAACTCATCCGCTTACTCCAGCTCAAACTCAGCACATGGAGAAAGAGCTTCTAGTTAAACTCATCCCTTTACTGCAGCTCTAACTCACAGCAAATGGAGACAGAGCTTCCAGTTAAACTCATCCCTTTACTGCACTCTAACTCACAGCACATGGAGACAGAGCTTCCAGTTAAAATCATCCCTTTACTGCAGCTCTAATTAACAGCACATGGAGACAGAGCTTCCAGTTAAAATCATCCTCTTCTTGCAGCTCTAACTCACAGCACATGGAGACAGAGCTTCCAGTTAACCTCATCCTTTTCCTGCAGCTCTAACTCACAGCACATGGAGACAGAGCTTCCAGTTAAACCTATCCTATTACTGCAGCTCTAACTCACAGCACATGGAGACAGAGCTTCCAGTTAACCTCATCCTTTTCCTGCAGCTCTAACTCACAGCACATGGAGACAGAGCTTCCAGTTAAACCTATCCTATTACTGCAGCTCTAACTCACAGCACATGGAGACAGAGCTTCTAGTTAAACTCATCCTCTTACTGCAGCTCTAACTCACAGTACATGGAGTCAGAGCTTCCAGTTAAACTCATCCTCTTACTGCTGCTCTAAATCACAGCACATGGAGACAGAGCTTCCAGTTAAACTCATCCTCCTACTGCAACTCTAACCCACAGTACATGGAGACAGAGCTTCCAGTTAAACTCATCCTCTTACTGCAGCTCTGACTCACAGCACATGGAGACAGAGCTTCCAGTTAAACTCATCCTCTTACTGCAGCTCTAACTCACAGCACATGGAGACAGAGATTCCAGTCAAACTCATCCACTCACTGCAGCTCTAACTCACAGCACATGGAGACAGAGCTTCCAGTTAAACTCATCCTCTTACTGCAGCTCTATCTCACAACACATGGAAACAGAGCTTCCGGTTAAACTCATCCACTCACTGCAGCTCTAACTCACAGCACATGGAGACAGAGTTTCAAGTTAAACTCATCCTCTTACTGCAGCTCTATCTCATAGCACATGGAAACAGAGCTTCCAATTAAACCCGTCTCCTTACAGCAGGTCTGACTCTCAGCATATGGAGACAGAGCTACAAGTTAAACTCATCCTCTTACTGCAGCTCTATCTCATAGCACATGGAGACAGAGCTTCCAGTTAAACTCATCCTCTTACTGCAGCTCTAACTCACAGCACACATGGAGACAGAGCTTCCAGTTAAACTCATCCTCTTACTGCAGCTCTAACTCACAGCACATGGAAACAGAGCTTCCAGTTAAACTCATCCACTTACTGCAGCTCTAACTCACAGCACATGGAAACAGAGCTTCCAGTTAAACTCATCCTATAAATACTGCAGCTCTAACTCACAGCACACATGGAGACAGAGCTTCCAGTTAAACTCATCCTCTTACTGCAGCTCTAACTCACAGCACATGGAAACAGAGCTTCCAGTTAAACTCATCCACTTACTGCAGCTCTAACTCACAGCACATGGAGACAGAGCTTCCAGTTAAACTCATCCTCTTACTGCAGCTCTATCTCATAGCACATGGAAACAGAGCTTCCAGTTAAACTATTCCGCTTACTTCAGCTCTAACTCACAGCACATGGAGACAGAGCTTCCGGTTAAACTCATCCACTTACTGCAGCTCTAACTCACAGCACATGGAGACAGAGCTTCCAGTTAAACTCATCCTCTTACTGCAGCTCTAACTCACACCACACATGGAGATAGAGCTTCCAGTTAAACTCATCCTCTTACTGCAGCTCTAACTCACAGCACATGGAAACAGAGCTACCAGTTACACTCATCCTCTTACTGCAGCTCTAACTCACAGCATATGGAAACAGAGCTTCCAGTTAAACTCATCCTTTTACTGCAGCTCTAATTCACAGCACATGGAGACAGAGCATCCAGTTAAACTCATCCTCTTACTGCAGCTCTACCTCACAGCACACGGGGACAGAGCTGCCAGTTAAACTGATCTTCTGATTGCGGCTTTAACTCACAGCACATGGAGACAGAGCTTCCAGTTAAACTCATCCTCTTACTGCAGCTCTAACTCACAGCACACGGAGACAGAGCTTCCAGTTAAACTGATCTTCTGATTGCGGCTTTAACTCACAGCACATGGAAACAGAGCTTCCAGTTAAACTCATCCTCTTACTGCAGCTCTAACTCACAGCATATGGAAACAGAGCTTCCAGTTAAACTCATCCTTTTACTGCAGCTCTAATTCACAGCACATGGAGACAGAGCATCCAGTTAAACTCATCCTCTTACTGCAGCTCTAACTCACAGCACACGGGGACAGAGCTTCCAGTTAAACTGATCTTCTGATTGCGGCTTTAACTCACAGCACATGGAGACAGAGCTTCCAGTTAAACTCATCCTCTTACTGCAGCTCTAACTCACAGCACACGGAGACAGAGCTTCCAGTTAAACTGATCTTCTGATTGCGGCTTTAACTCACAGCACATGGAGACAGAGCTTCCAGTTAAACTCATCCTCTTACTGCATCTCTAACTCCCAGCACATGGAGACAGAGCTTCCAGTTAAACTCATCCTCTTACTGCAGCTCTAACTCCCAGCACATGGAGACAGAGCTTCCAGTTAAACTCATCCTCTTACTGCAGCTCTAACTCACAGCACATGGAGACAGAGCATCCAGTTAAACTCATCCTCTTACTGCAGCTCTAACTCACAGCACATGGAGACAGAGCTTCCAGTTAAACTGATCTTCTGATTGCGGCTGTAACTCACAGCACATGGAGACAGAGCTTCCAGTTAAACTCATCCTCTTACTGCATCTCTAACTCCCAGCACATGGAGACAGAGCTTCCAGTTAAACTCATCCTCTTACTGCAGCTCGAATTCACAGCACATGGAGACAGAGCTTCCAGTTAAACTCATCCTCTTACTGCAGCTCTAACTCACAGCACATGGAGACAGAGCTTCCAGTTAAACTGATCTTCTGATTGCGGCTGTAACTCACAGCACATGGAGACAGAGCTTCCAGTTAAACTCATCCTCTTACTGCATCTCTAACTCCCAGCACATGGAGACAGAGCTTCCAGTTAAACTCATCCTCTTACTGCAGCTCGAATTCACAGCACATGGAGACAGAGCTTCCAGTTAAACTCATCCTTTTACTGCAGCTCTAACTCCCAGCACACGGAGACAGAGCTTCCAGTTAAACTGATCTTCTGATTGCGGCTTTAAGTCCCAGCACATGGAGACAGAGCTTCCAGTTGAACTCATCCTCTTACTGCAGTTCTAACTCCCAGCACATGGAAACAGAGCTTCCAGTTAAACTCATCCTTTTACTGCAGCTCTAACTCACAGCACATGGAGACAGAGCATCCAGTTAAACTCATCCTCTTACTGCAGCTCTAACTCACAGCACACGGGGACAGAGCTTCCAGTTAAACTGATCTTCTGATTGCGGCTTTAACTCACAGCACATGGAGACAGAGCTTCCAGTTAAACTCATCCTCTTACTGCAGCTCTAACTCACAGCACATGGAGACAGAGCTTCCAGTTAAACTCATCCTCTTTCTGCAGCTCGAACTCACAGCACTTGAAGACAGAGATTCTAGTTACTTTTGAAAATTCAAACACATGACAGATTTTGTACTTCTGTGCTAATCTCTCCTTTTATTGACACCTTATTGCAAAGAGAGTCACATCTTTCCACCATTGAAATAAATTGAGGAATGAAATATTATAAACAGAAAAAAAACATGTTCTCCTAGTAGTACTTAATGTTAAAATTGACATTTCATATGACTCTAATTGACTAGTGTTCACCCAAAATTCCTGTTTGCACTTGTAAAATCCTCTGAGATTCCTGACTAGAGTTTTCTTCATTATTGGAATAAAAAATGACCCAATGCTATGACTTAGATACTCTTTTGACTTGTGCTTTCTCTATTATTTTGATTATTTGCCAAGTATTAAGTACAACTCCATTTCCAGAAAAGCAGGGACACTGTGTAAAATGTAAATAGAAACAGAATGTAGTGATTTGAAAATCATTTAAACCCTATATTTAATTGAAAATAATGCAAAGACAACATGTAAAATGATGAAAATGTGAAATTTTATAGTTTTTTGAAAAAAAAATCTGCTTATATTGAATTTGATGCCAGCATTAAATTTCAAAATGTTGGGAGAGGGCCGAGAAAAGAATGGAGAAGTTGAACGATGCAAAAAAAATAGACACCTGGTGGAACATGAAACTGCAAATAAAGTCATTTCAACAAAGATGGCAATGACATCACCTCTCAGGGAAAGACTACATGGGCATACAGTTCAACCTTTTAAAATATTGTTCCTGTGATGGCTGGTGTTTCGAGACTTCAAAAGCACTGGCCAAAACGAAAGGAAGTCTAGCAGTATAAGAGAGACAAACCAACAAAATGGGAGAGAGAGACTCCCGCTTCCAGCCGACAAAGTTCTAGTCCGGGTACAAAAGGAAGCAACCCGAGCTGGAATGAAACGAAATAAAGGGAAAATCTTGGCTACCGAGTTAAAAAGATTTAGCACCAGACGGTGCCCAGAAAGAGGGAAATAAAGAGAGAAAGATTCCCTTGCTGACTTGCACTTCCCTCTTTGAAACTAATTCCTCAAACAATTCTCTAGCTAGAGACCTGACTGGCTACAGTGCAAACAAAACACTGACACTCTAGTAAAGGCGGCGAGGCGGAACTTGGGTTCAAATAGAGTCCGGGCGCCGCCCACAGTTGATGTCAGCTGGCCAAAGAATCCGATTGTGGACAAAATGAACCTCTCCAGGACGAGAGTAACAAAGAAAGCTCGCCAGACTCCAAAAACCATGACAGTTTCTCAATGTAAAATTGCAAAGAATTTGAGGATTTCATCCTCTGCAGTACATAATATCAAAAATTGTAGAGTATCCAGAGAAATCTCTTTACATCAGGGACAAAACCTAAAACCAATATTGAATGGCCATAATCTTCAAGCCCTCAGGCAGCAATGCCTCAAAAACAGAAGGGATTCTGAAATGGAAATAACTGCATTGGCTCAGGAACACTTCTGTAAACTGTTGTCCGTAAACTCCATTTGTCGCTGCATCAACAAATACAAGTTTCAACTCTGCAATACAAATATTAAACCAAGATTCACAAATGCTATGGCCTTCCCAGGGCCTCAGCTCATGTCAGATGGACTCAGGCGAAGTGGGAAGCTGTCCTGTGGTCTGACCGATCAAAAATGTGAAATTATGAACACCGCGTCCTACGAGCTAAAGAGAAGCGAGACCATCCAGCTTGTTATCAGTGCACTGATCAAAGATCAGCATCCATTATAGTATGGGGGCGCATTACTGCACATGACATGGGTAACTTGCACATTTGTGAAGACACCATTAATGCTAAACAGTAAATACAGGTTTAGGAGTTACATACAACAGACATCTTTGCCAGGGAACGTCTTGCTGATTTCAGCAGAACTATGCCAAACACAACATACTGCACGTATTATAACAACATGACTCTGTGGTATAAGAAGCTGGGTGCTAAACTGGCCCCACTGAAAATATTTGACTCATGATGAAAAAAATGACAAAGGAGTCAGTGAAGTGTTGATCAACAGAAAGCCAATATCAAACAAGAATAGTAAAACATTTTGCATTCAAACTAAAGCAGTTGGTCATATCAGTTCCCAAACGCTTTCAGAGTATTGTTAGCTTATAAAGCAGGCAGAAATTTATCCAAGTAACTGCCGTAGTATTTGAAGTAACTCGTCTCCATTGAAAGTGAAACGGAGGGACGGAAGGAAAGATGGGCGAAACCCAATCCGATATCTCCCTCACCATTTCATGGCCGGGGACAGTAATGCGCCAACTTTTTTGGAATTGGACATGCACAATAATTAACCCACTACAAGGGAAATTAGTCAGGGAAACTGATTAATAATAATAGTGTCAATATGACAAAATCAACTTACCTGTGATCACCTGTAAATTCTCCTTTAAAATGGAAAGGATGGTCCATAGAATGATCACTTTTCAAAGACTGACAGCTGGGTACATGTGACCCTGGTCTCTCGACCCGAACCCTGTAAATTTAAAATAGAGACAGAGCTTCCAGTTAAACTCATCCTCTTACTGCAGCACTAACTCCCAGCACATGGAGACAGAGCTTCCAGGTAAACTCATCCTCTTACTGCAGCTCTAACTCACAGCACATGGAAACAGAGCTTACAGTTAAACTCATCCTTTTACTGCAGCTCTAACTCACAGCACACGGAGACAGAGCTTCCAGTTAAACTCATCCTCTTACTGCAGCTCTAACTCCCAGCACACGGAGACAGAGCTTCCAGTTAAACTGATCTTCTGATTGTGGCTTTAACTCACAGCACATGGAGACAGAGCTTCCAGTTAAACTCATCCTCTTACTGCAGCTCGAACTCACAGCACATGGAGACAGAGCTTCCAGTTAAACTCATCCTTTTACTGCAGCTCTAACTCGCAGCACATGGAGACAGAGCTTCCAGTTAAACTCATCCTTTTACTGCAGCTCTAACTCACAGCACATGGAGACAGAGCTTCCAGTTAAACTCATCCTTTTACTGCAGCTCTAACTCAGCACATGGAGACAGAGCTTCCAGTTAAACTCATCCACTTACTGCAGCTCTAACTCACAGCACATGGAGACAGAGCTTCCAGTTAAACTCTTCCTCTTACTGCAGCTCTATCTCACAGCATATGGAGACAGAGCTTCCAGTTAAACTCATCCTCTTACTGCAGCTCTAACTCCCAGCACATGGAGACAGAGCTTCCAGTTAAACTCATCCTCTTACTGCAGCTCTATCTCACAGCATATGGAGGCAGAGCTTCCAGTTAAACTCATCCACTTACTGCAGTCCTAACTCCCAGCACATGGAGACAGAGCTTCCAGTTGAACTCATCCACTTACTGCAGTTCTAACTCCCAGCACATGGAGACAGAGATTCCAGTTAAACTCATCCTCTTACTGCAGCTCTAACTCACAGCACATGGAGACAGAGCTTCCAGTTAAACTCATCCTCTTACTGCAGCTCGAACTCACAGCACATGGAGACAGAGCATTCAGTTTAACTCATCCTCTTACTGCAGCTCTAACTCACAGCACATGGAGACAGAGCTTCCAGTTAAACT
Organism: Gymnothorax reevesii; assembly: GCA_029721435.1. Classification (NCBI taxonomy): domain Eukaryota; kingdom Metazoa; phylum Chordata; class Actinopteri; order Anguilliformes; family Muraenidae; genus Gymnothorax; species Gymnothorax reevesii. Next base: position 76,139,215 of record CM056584.1, on the reverse strand, counting down.
CATCCTTTTACTGCAGCTCTAACTCACAGCACATGGAAACAGAGCTTCCAGTTAAACTCATCCTTTTACTGCAGCTCTAACTCACAGCACATGGAGACAGAGCTTCCAGTTAAACTCATCCATTTACTGCAGCTCTAACTCACAGCACATGGAAACAGAGCTTCCAGTTAAACTCATCCTTTTACTGCAGCTCTAACTCACAGCACATGGAGACAGAGCTTCCAGTTAAACTCATCCTTTTACTGCAGCTCTAACTCACAGCACATGGAAACAGAGCTTACAGTTAAACTCATCCTTTTACTGCAGCTCTAACTCACAGCACATGGAGACAGAGCTTCCAGTTAAACTCATCCTTTTACTGCAGCTCTAACTCAGCACATGGAGACAGAGCTTCCAGTTTAACTCATCCTCTTACTGCAGCTCTAAGTCACAGCACATGGAGACAGAGCTTCCAGTTAAACTCATCCACTTACTGCAGCTCAAACTCACAGCACATGGAGACAGAGCTTCCAGTTAAACTCTTCCTCTTACTGCAGCTCTATCTCACAGCATATGGAGACAGAGCTTCCAGTTAAACTCATCCACTTACTGCAGCTCTAACTCCCAGCACATGGAGACAGAGCTTCCAGTTAAACTCATCCGCTTACTGCAGCTCTATCTCACAGCATATGGAGGCAGAGCTTCCAGTTAAACTCATCCACTTACTGCAGTCCTAACTCCCAGCACATGGAGACAGAGCTTCCAGTTGAACTCATCCACTTACTGCAGTTCTAACTCCCAGCACATGGAGACAGAGCTTCCAGTTAAACTCATCCTCTTACTGCAGTTCTAACTCACAGCACATGGAGACAGACCTTCCAGTTAAAGTCATCCTCTTACTGCAGCTCGAACTCACAGCACATGGAGACAGAGCATCCAGTTTAACTCATCCTCTTACTGCAGCTCTAACTCACAGCACATGGAGACAGAGCTTCCAGTTAAACTCATCAATTTACTGCAGCTCTAACTCACAGCACATGGAAACAGAGCTTCCAGTTAAACTCATCCTTCAATGCAGCTCTAACTCACAGCACATGGAGACAGAGCTTCCAGTTAAACTCATCCATTTACTGCAGCTCTAACTCACAGCACATGGAAACAGAGCTTCCAGTTAAACTCATCCTTTTACTGCAGCTCTAACTCACAGCACATGGAGACAGAGCTTCCAGTTAAACTCATTCATTTACTGCAGCTCTAACTCACAGCACATGGAAACAGAGCTTACAGTTAAACTCATCCTTTTACTGCAGCTCTAACTCACAGCACATGGAGACAGAGCTTCCAGTTAAACTCATCCTCTTACTGCAGCTCTAACTCACAGCACATGGAGACAGAGCTTCCCATTAAACGTACCTCTGACTGCAGCTCTAACGCAGCACATGGAGACAGAGCTTCCAGTTTAACTCATCCACTTACTGCAGCTCTAACTCACAGCACACGGAGACAAAGCTTCCAGTTAAACTCATCCTCTTACTGCAGCTCTAACTCACAGCACATGGAGACAGAGCTTCCAGTTAAACTCATCCACTTACTGCAGCTCGAACTCACAGCAAATGGAGACAGAGCTTCCAGTTAAACTCATCCACTTACTGCAGCTCTAACTCACAGCACATGGAGACAGAGCTTCCAGTTAAACTCATCCTCTTACTGCAGCTCTAACTCACAGCACATGGAGACAGAGCTTCCAGTTAAACAAATCCACTTACTGCAGCTCTAACTCACAGCACACAGAGACAGAGCTTCCAGTTAAACTGATCCTCTTACTGCAGCTCTAACTCACAGCACATGGAGACAGAGCTTCCAGTTAAACTCATCCACTTACTGCAGCTCTAACTCACAGCACATGGAGACAGAGCTTCCAGTTAAACTCATCCTTTTACTGCAGCTCTAACTCACACCACATGGAGACAGAGCTTCCAGTTAAAGTCATCCTTTTACAGCAGCTCTAACTCACAGCACACGGAGACAGAGCTTCCAGTTAAACTGATCTTCTGATTGCGGCTTTAACTCACAGCACATGGAGACAGAGCTTCCACTTAAACTCATCCTCTTACTGCAGCCCTAACTCACAGCATATGGAGACAGAGCTTCCCATTAAACGTACCTCTGACTGCAGCTCTAACTCAGCACATGGAGACAGAGCTTCCAGTTTAACTCATCCACTTACTGCAGCTCTAACTCACAGCACATGGAGAAAAGCTTCCAGTTAAACTCATCCTCTTACTTCAGCTCTAACTCACAGCACATGGAGACAGAGCTTCTAGTTAAACTCATCCACTTACTGCAGCTCAAACTCACAGCACATGGAGGCAGAGCTTCCAGTTCAACTCATCTTCTGACTGCAGCTCTAACTCACAGCACATGGAGAGAGCTTCCAGTTAAACTAATCCACTTACTGCAGCTCTAACTCACAGCACATGGAGACAGAGCTTCCAGTTAAACTCATCCTCTTACTGCAGCTCTAACTCACAGCACATGGAGACAGAGCTTCCAGTTAAACTCATCCTCTTACTGCAGCTCTAAATCACAGCACATGGAGACAGAGCTTCCAGTTAAACACATCCTCTTACTGCAGCTCTAACTCACAGCACATGGAGACAGAGCATCCAGTTGAACTCATCCTCTTACTGCAGCTCTAACTCACAGCAAATGGAGACAGAACATCCAGTTAAACTCATCCTCTTTCTGCAGCTCTAACTCACAGCACATGGAGACAGAGCTTCCAGTTAAACTCATCCTCTTACTGCAGCTCGAACTCACAGCACTTGGAGACAGAGATTCTAGTTACTTTTGAAAATTCAAACACGACAGATTTTGTACTTCTGTGCTAATCTCTCCTTTTATTGACACCTTATTGCAAAGAGAGTCACATCTTTCCACCATTGAAATAAATTGAGGAATGAAATATTATAAACAGAAAAAAAATACATGTTCTCCTAGTAGTACTTAATGTTAAAATTGACATTTCATATGACTCTAATTGACTAGTGTTCACCCAAAATTCCTGTTTGCACTTGTAAAATCCTCTGAGATTCCTGACTAGAGTTTTCTGCATTAGTGGAATAAAAAATGACCCAATGCTATGACTTAGATACTCTTTTGACTTGTGCTTTCTCTATTATTTTGATTATTTGCCAAGTATTAAGTACAACTCCATTTCCAGAAAAGCAGGGACACTGTGTAAAATGTAAATAGAAACAGAATGTAGTGATTTGAAAATCATTTAAACCCTATATTTAATTGAAAATAATGCAAAGACAACATGTAAAATGATGAAAATGTGAAATTTTATAGTTTTTTGAAAAAAAAATCTGCTTATTTTGAATTTGATGCCAGCATTAAATTTCAAAATGTTGGGAGAGGGCCGAGAAAAGAATGGAGAAGTTGAACGATGCAAAAAAAATAGACACCTGGTGGAACATGAAACTGCAAATAAAGTCATTTAAACAAAGATGGCAATGACATCACCTCTCAGGGAAAGACTACACGGGCATACAGTTCAACCTTTTAAAATATTGTTCCTGTGATGGCTGGTGTTTCGAGACTTCAAAAGCACTGGCCAAAACGAAAGGAAGTCTAGCAGTATAAGAGAGACAAACCAACAAAATGGGAGAGAGAGACTCCCGCTTCCAGCCGACAAAGTTCTAGTCCGGGTACAAAAGGAAGCAACCCGAGCTGGAATGAAACGAAATAAAGGGAAAATCTTGGCTACCGAGTTAAAAAGATTTAGCACCAGACAGTGCACAGAAAGAGGGAAATAAAGAGAGAAAGATTCCCTTGCTGACTTGCACTTCCCTCTTTGAAACTAATTCCTCAAACAATTCTCTAGCTAGAGACCTGACTGGCTACAGTGCAAACAAAACACTGACACTCTAGTAAAGGCGGCGAGGCGGAACTTGGGTTCAAATAGAGTCCGGGCGCCGCCCACAGTTGATGCCAGCTGGCCAAAGAATCCGATTGTGGACAAAATGAACCTCTCCAGGACGAGAGTAACAAAGAAAGCTCGCCAGACTCCAAAAACCATGACAGTTTCTCAATGTAAAATTGCAAAGAATTTGAGGATTTCATCCTCTGCAGTACATAATATCAAAAATTGTAGAGTATCCAGAGAAATCTCTTTACATCAGGGACAAAACCTAAAACCAATATTGAATGGCCATAATCTTCAAGCCCTCAGGCAGCAATGCCTCAAAAACAGAAGGGATTCTGAAGTGGAAATAACTGCATTGGCTCAGGAACACTTCTGTAAACTGTTGTCCGTAAACTCCATTTGTCGCTGCATCAACAAATACAAGTTTCAACTCTGCAATACAAATATTAAACCAAGATTCACAAATGCTATGGCCTTCCCAGGGCCTCAGCTCATGTCAGATGGACTCAGGCGAAGTGGGAAGCTGTCCTGTGGTCTGACCGATCAAAAATGTGAAATTATGAACACCGCGTCCTACGAGCTAAAGAGAAGCGAGACCATCCAGCTTGTTATCAGTGCACTGATCAAAGATCAGCATCCATTATAGTATGGGGGCGCATTACTGCACATGACATGGGTAACTTACACATTTGTGAAGACACCATTAATGCTAAACAGTAAATACAGGTTTAGGAGTTACATACAACAGACATCTTTGCCAGGGAACGTCTTGCTGATTTCAGCAGAACTATGCCAAACACAACATACTGCACGTATTATAACAACATGACTCTGTGGTATAAGAAGCTGGGTGTTAAACTGGCCCCACTGAAAATATTTGACTCATGATGAAAAAAATGACAAAGGAGTCAGTGAAGTGTTGATCAACAGAAAGCCAATATCAAACAAGAATAGTAAAACATTTTGCATTCAAACTAAAGCAGTTGGTCATATCAGTTCCCAAACACTTTCAGAGTATTGTTAGCTTATAAAGCAGGCAGAAATTTATCCAAGTAACTGCCGTAGTATTTGAAGTAACTCGTCTCCATTGAAAGTGAAACGGAGGGACGGAAGGAAAGATGGGCGAAACCCAATCCGATATCTCCCTCACCATTTCATGGCCGGGGACAGTAATGCGCCAACTTTTTTGGAATTGGACATGCACAATAATTAACCCACTACAAGGGAAATTAGTCAGGGAAACTGATTAATAATAATAGTGTCAATATGACAAAATCAACTTACCTGTGATCACCTGTAAATTCTCCTTTAAAATGGAAAGGATGGTCCATAGAATGATCACTTTTCAAAGACTGACAGCTGGGTACATGTGACCCTGGTCTCTCGACCCGAACCCTGTAAATTTAAAATAGAGACAGAGCTTCCAGTTAAACTCATCCTCTTACTGCAGCACTAACTCCCAGCACATGGAGACAGAGCTTCCAGGTAAACTCATCCTCTTACTGCAGCACTAACTCCCAGCACATGGAGACAGAGCTTCCAGGTAAACTCAACCTCTTACTGCAGCTCTAACTCACAGCACATGGAGACAGAGCTTACAGTTAAACTCATCCTTTTACTGCAGCTCTAACTCACAGCACACGGAGACAGAGCTTCCAGTTAAACTCATCCTCTTACTGCAGCTCTAACTCCCAGCACACGGAGACAGAGCTTCCAGTTAAACTCATCCTCTTACTGCAGCTCTAACTCACAGCACATGGAGACAGAGCTTCCAGTTAAACTCATCCACTTACTGCAGCTCTAACTCACAGCACATGGAGACAGAGCTTCCAGTTAAACTCATCCTTTTACAGCAGCTCTAACTCACAGCACACGGAGACAGAGCTTCCAGTTAAACTGATCTTCTGATTGCGGCTTTAACTCACAGCACATGGAGACAGAGCTTCCACTTAAACTCATCCTCTTACTGCAGCCCTAACTCACAGCATATGGAGACAGAGCTTCCCATTAAACGTACCTCTGACTGCAGCTCTAACTCAGCACATGGAGACAGAGCTTCTAGTTAAACTCATCCACTTACTGCAGCTCAAACTCACAGCACATGGAGACAGAGCTTCCAGTTCAACTCATCCTCTGACTGCAGCTCTAACTCACAGCACACGGAGAGAGAGCTTCCAGTTAAACTAATCCACTTACTGCAGCTCTAACTCACAGCACATGGAGACAGAGCTTCCAGTTAAACTCATCCTCTTACTGCAGCTCTAACTCACAGCACATGGAGACAGAGCTTCCAGTTCAACTCATCCTCTGACTGCAGCTCTAACTCACAGCACACGGAGAGAGAGCTTCCAGTTAAACTAATCCACTTACTGCAGCTCTAACTCACAGCACATGGAGACAGAGCTTCCAGTTAAACTCATCCTCTTACTGCAGCTCAAACTCACAGCACATGGAGACAGAGCTTCCAGTTCAACTCATCCTCTGACTGCAGCTCTAACTCACAGCACACGGAGAGAGAGCTTCCAGTTAAACTAATCCACTTACTGCAGCTCTAACTCACAGCACATGGAGACAGAGCTTCCAGTTAAACTCATCCTCTTACTGCAGCTCTAACTCACAGCACATGGAGACAGAGCTTCCAGTTAAACTCATCCTCTTACTGCAGCTCTAACTCACAGCACATGGAGACAGAGCTTCCAGTTAAACTCATCCTCTTACTGCAGCTCTAACTCACAGCACATGGAGACAGAGCTTCCAGTTAAACTCATCCTCTTACTGCAGCTCTAACTCACAGCACATGGAGACAGAGCTTCCAGTTAAACACATCCTCTTACTGCAGCTCTAACTCACAGCACATGGAGACAGAGCATGCAGTTTAACTCATCCTCTTACTGCAGCTCTAATTCACAGCACATGGAGACAGAACATCCAGTTAAACTCATCCTCTTTCTGCAGCTCTAACTCACAGCACATGGAGACAGAGATTCTAGTTACTTTTGAAAATTCAAACACATGACAGATTTTGTACTTCTGTGCTAATCTCTCCTTTTATTGACACCTTATTGCAAAGAGAGTCTCATCTTTCCACCATTGAAATAAATTGAGGAATGAAATATTATAAACAGAAAAAAATACATGTTCTCCTAGTAGTACTTAATGTTAAAATTGACATTTCATATGACTCTAATTGACTAGTGTTCACCCAAAATTCCTGTTTGCACTTGTAAAATCCTCTGAGATTCCTGACTAGAGTTTTCTTCATTAGTGGAATAAAAAATGACCCAATGCTATGACTTAGATACTCTTTTGACTTGTGCTTTCTCTATTATTTTGATTATTTGCCAAGTATTAAGTACAACTCCATTTCCAGAAAAGCAGGGACACTGTGTAAAATGTAAATAGAAACAGAATGTAGTGATTTGAAAATCATTTAAACCCTATATTTAATTGAAAATAATGCAAAGACAACATGTAAAATGATGAAAATGTGAAATTTTATAGTTTTTTGAAAAAAAAATCTGCTTATTTTGAATTTGATGCCAGCATTAAATTTCAAAATGTTGGGAGAGGGCCGAGAAAAGAATGGAGAAGTTGAACGATGCAAAAAAAATAGACACCTGGTGGAACATGAAACTGCAAATAAAGTCATTTAAACAAAGATGGCAATGACATCACCTCTCAGGGAAAGACTACACGGGCATACAGTTCAACCTTTTAAAATATTGTTCCTGTGATGGCTGGTGTTTCGAGACTTCAAAAGCACTGGCCAAAACGAAAGGAAGTCTAGCAGTATAAGAGAGACAAACCAACAAAATGGGAGAGAGAGACTCCTGCTTCCAGCCGACAAAGTTCTAGTCCGGGTACAAAAGGAAGCAACCCGAGCTGGAATGAAACGAAATAAAGGGAAAATCTTGGCTACCGAGTTAAAAAGATTTAGCACCAGACAGTGCACAGAAAGAGGGAAATAAAGAGAGAAAGATTCCCTTGCTGACTTGCACTTCCCTCTTTGAAACTAATTCCTCAAACAATTCTCTAGCTAGAGACCTGACTGGCTACAGTGCAAACAAAACACTGACACTCTAGTAAAGGCGGCGAGGCGGAACTTGGGTTCAAATAGAGTCCGGGCGCCGCCCACAGTTGATGCCAGCTGGCCAAAGAATCCGATTGTGGACAAAATGAACCTCTCCAGGACGAGAGTAACAAAGAAAGCTCGCCAGACTCCAAAAACCATGACAGTTTCTCAATGTAAAATTGCAAAGAATTTGAGGATTTCATCCTCTGCAGTACATAATATCAAAAATTGTAGAGTATCCAGAGAAATCTCTTTACATCAGGGACAAAACCTAAAACCAATATTGAATGGCCATAATCTTCAAGCCCTCAGGCAGCAATGCCTCAAAAACAGAAGGGATTCTGAAGTGGAAATAACTGCATTGGCTCAGGAACACTTCTGTAAACTGTTGTCCGTAAACTCCATTTGTCGCTGCATCAACAAATACAAGTTTCAACTCTGCAATACAAATATTAAACCAAGATTCACAAATGCTATGGCCTTCCCAGGGCCTCAGCTCATGTCAGATGGACTCAGGCGAAGTGGGAAGCTGTCCTGTGGTCTGACCGATCAAAAATGTGAAATTATGAACACCGCGTCCTACGAGCTAAAGAGAAGCGAGACCATCCAGCTTGTTATCAGTGCACTGATCAAAGATCAGCATCCATTATAGTATGGGGGCGCATTACTGCACATGACATGGGTAACTTACACATTTGTGAAGACACCATTAATGCTAAACAGTAAATACAGGTTTAGGAGTTACATACAACAGACATCTTTGCCAGGGAACGTCTTGCTGATTTCAGCAGAACTATGCCAAACACAACATACTGCACGTATTATAACAACATGACTCTGTGGTATAAGAAGCTGGGTGTTAAACTGGCCCCACTGAAAATATTTGACTCATGATGAAAAAAATGACAAAGGAGTCAGTGAAGTGTTGATCAACAGAAAGCCAATATCAAACAAGAATAGTAAAACATTTTGCATTCAAACTAAAGCAGTTGGTCATATCAGTTCCCAAACACTTTCAGAGTATTGTTAGCTTATAAAGCAGGCAGAAATTTATCCAAGTAACTGCCGTAGTATTTGAAGTAACTCGTCTCCATTGAAAGTGAAACGGAGGGACGGAAGGAAAGATGGGCGAAACCCAATCCGATATCTCCCTCACCATTTCATGGCCGGGGACAGTAATGCGCCAACTTTTTTGGAATTGGACATGCACAATAATTAACCCACTACAAGGGAAATTAGTCAGGGAAACTGATTAATAATAATAGTGTCAATATGACAAAATCAACTTACCTGTGATCACCTGTAAATTCTCCTTTAAAATGGAAAGGATGGTCCATAGAATGATCACTTTTCAAAGACTGACAGCTGGGTACATGTGACCCTGGTCTCTCGACCCGAACCCTGTAAATTTAAAATAGAGACAGAGCTTCCAGTTAAACTCATCCTCTTACTGCAGCACTAACTCCCAGCACATGGAGACAGAGCTTCCAGGTAAACTCATCCTCTTACTGCAGCACTAACTCCCAGCACATGGAGACAGAGCTTCCAGGTAAACTCAACCTCTTACTGCAGCTCTAACTCACAGCACATGGAGACAGAGCTTACAGTTAAACTCATCCTTTTACTGCAGCTCTAACTCACAGCACACGGAGACAGAGCTTCCAGTTAAACTCATCCTCTTACTGCAGCTCTAACTCCCAGCACACGGAGACAGAGCTTCCAGTTAAACTCATCCTCTTACTGCAGCTCTAACTCACAGCACATGGAGACAGAGCTTCCAGTTAAACTCATCCACTTACTGCAGCTCTAACTCACAGCACATGGAGACAGAGCTTCCAGTTAAACTCATCCTTTTACAGCAGCTCTAACTCACAGCACACGGAGACAGAGCTTCCAGTTAAACTGATCTTCTGATTGCGGCTTTAACTCACAGCACATGGAGACAGAGCTTCCACTTAAACTCATCCTCTTACTGCAGCCCTAACTCACAGCATATGGAGACAGAGCTTCCCATTAAACGTACCTCTGACTGCAGCTCTAACTCAGCACATGGAGACAGAGCTTCCAGTTAAACTCATCCTCTTACTGCAGCTCAAACTCACAGCACATGGAGACAGAGCTTCCAGTTCAACTCATCCTCTGACTGCAGCTCTAACTCACAGCACACGGAGAGAGAGCTTCCAGTTAAACTAATCCACTTACTGCAGCTCTAACTCACAGCACATGGAGACAGAGCTTCCAGTTAAACTCATCCTCTTACTGCAGCTCTAACTCACAGCACATGGAGACAGAGCTTCCAGTTAAACTCATCCTCTTACTGCAGCTCTAACTCACAGCACATGGAGACAGAGCTTCCAGTTAAACTCATCCTCTTACTGCAGCTCTAACTCACAGCACATGGAGACAGAGCTTCCAGTTAAACTCATCCTCTTACTGCAGCTCTAACTCACAGCACATGGAGACAGAGCTTCCAGTTAAACACATCCTCTTACTGCAGCTCTAACTCACAGCACATGGAGACAGAGCATGCAGTTTAACTCATCCTCTTACTGCAGCTCTAATTCACAGCACATGGAGACAGAACATCCAGTTAAACTCATCCTCTTTCTGCAGCTCTAACTCACAGCACATGGAGACAGAGATTCTAGTTACTTTTGAAAATTCAAACACATGACAGATTTTGTACTTCTGTGCTAATCTCTCCTTTTATTGACACCTTATTGCAAAGAGAGTCACATCTTTCCACCATTGAAATAAATTGAGGAATGAAATATTATAAACAGAAAAAAATACATGTTCTCCTAGTAGTACTTAATGTTAAAATTGACATTTCATATGACTCTAATTGACTAGTGTTCACCCAAAATTCCTGTTTGCACTTGTAAAATCCTCTGAGATTCCTGACTAGAGTTTTCTTCATTAGTGGAATAAAAAATGACCCAATGCTATGACTTAGATACTCTTTTGACTTGTGCTTTCTCTATTATTTTGATTATTTGCCAAGTATTAAGTACAACCCCATTTCCAGAAAAGCAGGGACACTGTGTAAAATGTAAATAGAAACAGAATGTAGTGATTTGAAAATCATTTAAACCCTATATTTCATTGAAAATAATGCAAAGACAACATGTAAAATGATGAAAATGTGAAATTTTATAGTGTTTTGAAAAAAAAATCTGCTTATTTTGAATTTGATGCCAGCATTAAATTTCAAAATGTTGGGAGAGGGCCGAGAAAAGAATGGAGAAGTTGAACGATGCAAAAAAAATAGACACCTGGTGGAACATGAAACTGCAAATAAAGTCATTTAAACAAAGATGGGAATGACATCACCTCTCAGGGAAAGACTACACGGGCATACAGTTCAACCTTTTAAAATATTGTTCCTGTGATGGCTGGTGTTTTGAGACTTCAAAAGCACTGGCCAAAACGAAAGGAAGTCTTGCAGTATAAGAGAGACAAACCAACAAAATGGGAGAGAGAGACTCCTGCTTCCAGCCGACAAAGTTCTAGTCCGGGTACAAAAGGAAGCAACCCGAGCTGGAATGAAACGAAATAAAGGGAAAATCTTGGCTACCGAGTTAAAAAGATTTAGCACCAGACGGTGCCCAGAAAGAGGGAAATAAAGAGAGTAAGATTCCCTTGCTGACTTGCACTTCCCTCTTTGAAACTAATTCCTCAAACAATTCTCTAGCTAGAGACCTGACTGGCTACAGTGCAAACAAAACACTGACACTCTAGTAAAGGCGGTGAGGCGGAACTTGGGTTCAAATAGAGTCCGGGCGCCGCCCACAGTTGATGCCAGCTGGCCAAAGAATCCGATTGTGGACAAAATGAACCTCTCCCGGACGAGAGTAACAAAGAAAGCTCGCCAGACTCCAAAAACCATGACAGTTTCTCAATGTAAAATTGCAAAGAATTTGAGGATTTCATCCTCTGCTGTATATAATATCAAAAATTGTAGAGTATCCAGAGAAATCTCTTTACATAAGGGAAAAAACCTAAAACCAATATTGAATGGCCATAATCCTCAAGCCCTCAGGCAGCAATGCCTCAAAAACAGAAGGGATTCTGAAGTGGAAATAACTGTATTGGCTCAGGAACACTTTTGTAAACTGTTGTCCGTAAACTCCATTTGTCGCTGCATCAACAAATACAAGTTACAACTCTGCAATGCAAATATTAAACCAAGATTCAGAAATGCTATGGCCTTCCCAGGGCCTCAGCTCATGTCAGATGGACTCAGGCGAAGTGGGAAGCTGTCCTGTGGTCTGACCGATCAAAAATGTGAAATGATGAACAACGCATCCTACGAGTTAAAGAGGAGCGGGACCATCCAGCTTGTTATCAGTGCACTGATCAAAGACCAGCATCCATTATAGTATGGGGGTGCATTATTGCACATGACATGGGTAACTTGCACATTTGTGAAGACACCATTAATGCTAAACAATAAATACAGGTTTAGGAGTTACATACAACAGACATCTTTGCCAGGGAACGTCTTGCTGATTTCAGCAGAACTATGCCAAACACAACATACTGCATGTATTATAACAACATGACTCTGTAGTATAAGAAGCTGGGTGCTAAACTGGCCCCACTGAAAATATTTGACTCATGATGAAAAAAATGACAAAGGAGTCAGTGAAGTGTTGATCAACAGAAAGCCAATATCAAGCAAGAATAGTAAAACATTTTGCATGAAAACTAATGCAGTTGGTCATATCAGTTCCCAAACGCTTTCAGAGTATTGTTAGCTTATAAAGCAGGCAGAAATTTATCCAAGTAACTGCCGTAGTGTTTGAAGTAACTCGTCTCCATTGAAAGTGAAACGGAGGGACGGAAGGAAAGATGGGCGAAACCCAATCTGATATCTCCCTCACCTTCTCATGGCCGGGGACAGTAATGCGCCAACTTTTTTGGAATTGGACATGTACAATAATTAACCCACTACAAGGGAAATTAGTCAGGGAAACTGATTAATAATAATAGTGTCAATATGACAAAATCAACTTACCTGAGATCACCTGTAAATTCTCCTTTAAAATGGAAAGGATGGTCCATAGAATGATCACTTTTCAAAGACTGACAGCTGGGTACAGGTGACCCTGGTCTCTCCCAGTTAAACTCATCCTCTTACTGCAGCTCTAACTCACAGCACATGGAGACAGAGCTTCCAGTTAAACTCATCCTCTAACTGCAGCTCTAACTCACAGCACATGGAGACAGAGCTTCCAGTTAAACTCATCCACTTACTGCAGCTCTAACTCACAGCACATGGAGACAGAGCTTCCAGTTAAACTCATCCTCTCACTGCAGCTCTATCTCACAGCACATGGAGGCAGAGCTTCCAGTTAAACTCATCCTCTTACTGCAGCTCTAACTCCCAGCACATGGAGACAGAGCTTCCAGTTAAACTCATCCACTTACTGCAGCTCTAACTCACAGCACATGGAGACAGAGCTTCCAGTTAAACTCATCCACTTACTGCAGCTCTAACTCACAGCACATGGAGACAGAGCTTCCAGTTAAACTCATCCTCTTACTGCAGCTCTATCTCACAGCACATGGAGGCAGAGCTTCCAGTTAAACTCATCCTCTTACTGCAGCTCTAACTCCCAGCACATGGAGACAGAGCTTCCAGTTAAACTCATCCACTTACTGCAGCTCTAACTCACAGCACATGGAGACAGAGCTTCCAGTTAAACTCATCCACTTACTGCAGCTCTAACTCACAGCACATGGAGACAGAGCTTCCAGTTAAACTCATCCTCTTACTGCAGCTCTATCTCACAGCACATGGAGGCAGAGCTTCCAGTTAAACTCATCCTCTTACTGCAGCTCTAACTCCCAGCACATGGAGACAGAGCTTCCAGTTAAACTCATCCACTTACTGCAGCTCTAACTCACAGCACATGGAGACAGAGCTTCCAGTTAAACTCATCCTCTAACTGCAGTTCTAACTCACAGCACATGGAGACAGAGCTTCCAGTTAAACTCATCCTCTTACTGCAGCTCTAACTCACAGAACATGGAGAAAGAGCTTCCAGTTAAACTCATCCACTTACTGCAGCTCTATCTCACAGCATATGGAGGCAGAGCTTCCAGTTAAACTCATCCTCTTACTGCAGCTCTAACTCACAGCACATGGAGACGGAGCTTCCAGTTAAACTCATCCTCTTACTGCAGCTCTAACTCACAGCACATGGATAAAGAGATTCCAGTTAAACTCATCCGCTTATTGCAGCTCTAACTCACAGCACATGGAGACTGAGCTTCCAGTTAAACTCATCCACTTACAGCAGCTCTAACTCACAGCACATGGAGACAGAGCTTCCAGTTGAACTCATCCTCTTACTGCAGCTCTAACTGACAGCACATGGAGACAGAGCTTCCAGTTAAACTCATCCTCTTACTGCAGCTCTAACTCACAGCACATGGAGACAGAGCTTCCAGTTGAACTCATCCTCTTACTGCAGCTCTAACTGACAGCACATGGAGACAGAGCTTCCAGTTGAACTCATCCTCTTACTGCAGCTCTAACTGACAGCACATGGAGACAGAGCTTCCAGTTAAACTCATCCTCTTACTGCAGCTCTAACTCACAGCACATGGAGACAGAGCTTCCAGTTAAACTGATCTTCTGATTGCGGCTTTAACACCCAGCACATGGAGACAGAGCTTCCAGTTGAACTCATCCTCTTACTGCAGTTCTAACTCCCAGCACATGGAGACAGAGCTTCCAGTTAAACTCATCCTCTTACTGCAGCTCGAACTCACAGCACATGGAGACAGAGCTTCCAGTTAAACTCATCCTATTACTGCAGCTCTAACTCACAGCACATGGAGACAGAGCTTCCAGTTAAACTCATCCTCTTACTGCAGCTCTAACTCACAGCACACGGAGACAGAGCTTCCAATTAAACTGATCTTCTGATTGCGGCTTTAACTCACAGCACATGGAGACAGAGCATCCAATTAAACGTACCTCTTACTGCAGCTCTAACTCACAGCACACGGAGACAGAGCTTCCAATTAAACTGATCTTCTGATTGCGGCTTTAACTCACAGCACATGGAGACAGAGCTTCCAGTTAAATGCATCCTCTTACTGCAGCTCTAACTCACAGCACATGGAGACAGAGCTTCCAGTTAAACTCATCCACTTACTGCAGCTCTAACTCACAGCACATGGAGAAAAGGCTTCCAGTTAAAGTCATCCACTTACTGCAGCTCTAACTCACAGCACATGGAGACAGAGCTTCCAGTTAAACTCATCCACTTACTGCAGCTCTAACTCACAGCACATGGAGACAGAGCTTCCAGTTAAACTCATCCTCTAACTGCAGCTCTAACTCACAGCACATGGAGACAGAGCTTCCAGTTAAACTCATCCACTTACTGCAGCTCTAACTCACAGCACATGGAGACAGAGCTTCCAGTTAAACTCATCCTCTTACTGCAGCTCTATCTCACAGCACATGGAGGCAGAGCTTCCAGTTAAACTCATCCTCTTACTGCAGCTCTAACTCCCAGCACATGGAGACAGAGCTTCCAGTTAAACTCATCCTCTAACTGCAGTTCTAACTAACAGCACATGGAGACAGAGCTTCTAGTTAAACTCATCCTCTTACTGCAGCTCTATCTCACAGCATATGGAGGCAGAGCTTCCAGTTAAACTCATCCTCTTACTGCAGCTCTAACTCACAGCACATGGAGACAGAGCTTCCAGTTAAACTCATCCTCTTACTGCAGCTCTAACTCACAGCACATGGAGAAAGAGCTTCCAGTTAAACTCATCCACTTACTGCAGCTCTATCTCACAGCATATGGAGGCAGAGCTTCCAGTTAAACTCATCCTCTTACTGCAGCTCTAACTCACAGCACATGGAAACAGAGCTTCCAGTAAAACTCATCCTCTAACTGCAGCTCTAACTCACAGCACATGGAGAAAGAGCTTCCAGTTAAACTCATCCACTTACTGCAGCTCTAACTCACAGCACATAGAGACAGAGCTTCCAGTTAAACTCATCCTCTTACTGCAGCTCTAACTCACAGCACATGGAGACAGAGCTTCCAGTTAAACTCATCCGCTTATTGCAGCTCTAACTCACAGCACATGGAGACTGAGCTTCCAGTTAAACTCATCCACTTACTGCAGCTCTAACTCACAGCACATGGAGACAGAGCTTCCAGTTGAACTCATCCTCTTACTGCAGCTCTAACTGACAGCACATGGAGACAGAGCTTCCAGTTAAACTCATCCTCTTACTGCAGCTCTAACTCACAGCACATGGAGACAGAGCTTCCAGTTAAACTGATCTTCTGATTGCGGCTTTAACTCCCAGCACATGGAGACAGAGCTTCCAGTTGAACTCATCCTCTTACTGCAGCTCTAACTCCCAGCACATGGAGACAGAGCTTCCAGTTAAACTCATCCTCTTACTGCAGCTCGAACTCACAGCACATGGAGACAGAGCTTCCAGTTAAACTCATCCTATTACTGCAGCTCTAACTCACAGCACATGGAGACAGAGCTTCCAGTTAAACTCATCCTCTTACTGCAGCTCTAACTCACAGCACATGGAGACAGAGCTTCCAGTTAAACTCATCCTCTTACTGCAGCTCTAACTCACAGCACACGGAGACGGAGCTTCCAATTAAACTGATCTTCTGATTGCGGCTTTAACTCACAGCACATGGAGACAGAGCATCCAATTAAACGTACCTCTTACTGCAGCTCTAACTCACAGCACACGGAGACAGAACTTCCAATTAAACTGATCTTCTGATTGCGGCTTTAACTCACAGCACATGGAGACAGAGCTTCCAGTTAAACTCATCCGCCTATTGCAGCTCTAACTCACAGCACTCGGAGACAGAGCTTCCAATTAAACTGATCTTCTGATTGCGGCTTTAACTCACAGCACATGGAGACAGAGCTTCCAGTTAAACTCATCCGCTTATTGCAGCTCTAACTCACAGCACATAGAGACAGAGCTTCCAGTTAAACTCATCCACTTACTGCAGCTCTAACTCACAGCACATGGAGAGAGAGCTTCCAGTTAAACTCATCCACTTACTGCAGCTCTAACTCACAGCACATGGAGACAGAGCTTCCAGTTAAACTAATCCACTTACTGCAGCTCTAACTCACAGCACATGGAGACAGAGCTTCCAGTTAGAGCTGCATTAAAAGGATGAGTTTAACTCACAGCACATGGAGACAGAGCATCCAGTTCAACTCATCCTTTTAATGCAGCTCTAACTCACAGCACATGGAGACAGAGCTTCCAGTTAAACTGATCTTCTGATTGCGGCTGTAACTCACAGCACATGGAGACAGAGCTTCCAGTTAAACTCATCCTCTTACTGCATCTCTAACTCCCAGCACATGGAGACAGAGCTTCCAGTTAAACTCATCCTCTTACTGCAGCTCGAACTCACAGCACATGGAGACAGAGCTTCCAGTTAAACTGATCTTCTGATTGCGGCTTTAAGTCCCAGCACATGGAGACAGAGCTTCCAGTTGAACTCATCCTCTTACTGCAGTTCTAACTCCCAGCACATGGAGACAGAGCTTCCAGTTGAACTCATCCTCTTACTGCAGTTCTAACTCCGAGCACATGGAAACAGAGCTTCCAGTTAAACTCATCCTTTTACTGCAGCTCTAACTCACAGCACATGGAGACAGAGCTTCCAGTTAAACTCATCCTCTTACTGCAGCTCTAACTCACAGCACAGGGGGACAGAGCTTCCAGTTAAACTGATCTTCTGATTGCGGCTTTAACTCACAGCACATGGAGACAGAGCTTCCAGTTAAACTCATCCGCTTATTGCAGCTCTAACTCACAGCACATAGAGACAGAGCTTCCAGTTAAACTCATCCACTTACTGCAGCTCTAACTCACAGCACATGGAGAGAAAGCTTCCAGTTAAACTCATCCACTTACTGCAGCTCTAACTCACAGCACATGGAGACAGAGCTTCCAGTTAAACTCATCCTCTTACTGCAGCTCTAACTCACAGCACATGGAGACAGAGCTTCCAGTTAAACTAATCCACTTACTGCAGCTCTAACTCACAGCACATGGAGACAGAGCTTCCAGTTAGAGCTGCATTAAAAGGATGAGTTTAACTCACAGCACATGGAGACAGAGCATCCAGTTCAACTCATCCTCTTACTGCAGCTCTAACTCACAGCACATGGAGACAGAGCTTCCAGTTAAACTCATCCTTTTAATGCAGCTCTAACTCACAGCACATGGAGACAGAGCTTCCAGTTAAACTGATCTTCTGATTGCGGCTGTAACTCACAGCACATGGAGACAGAGCTTCCAGTTAAACTGAACTTCTGATTGCGGCTTTAAGTCCCAGCACATGGAGACAGAGCTTCCAGTTGAACTCATCCTCTTACTGCAGTTCAAACTCCCAGCACATGGAGACAGAGCTTCCAGTTGAACTCATCCTCTTACTGCAGTTCTAACTCCCAGCACATGGAAACAGAGCTTCCAGTTAAACTCATCCATTTACTGCAGCTCTAACTCACAGCACATGGAGACAGAGCTTCCAGTTAAACTCATCCTCTTACTGCAGCTCTAACTCACAGCACAGGGGGACAGAGATTCCAGTTAAACTGATCTTCTGATTGCGGCTTTAACTCACAGCACATGGAGACAGAGCTTCCAGTTAAACTCATCCTCTTACTGCAGCTCTAACTCACAGCATATGGAGGCAGAGCTCCCAGTTAAACTCATCCTCTAACTGCAGTTCTAACTAACAGCACATGGAGACAGAGCTTCCAGTAAAACTCATCCTCTTACTGCAGCTCTATCTCACAGCATATGGAGGCAGAGCTTCCAGTTAAACTCATCCTCTTACTGCAGCTCTAACTCCCAGCACATGGAGACAGAGCTTCCAGTTGAACTCATCCTCTTACTGCAGTTCTAACTCCCAGCACATGGAGACAGAGCTTCCAGTTAAACTCATCCTCTTACTGCAGCTCTAACTCACAGCACATGGAGACAGAGCTTCCAGTTAAACTCATCCTCTTACTGCAGCTCTAACTCACAGCACACAGAGACAGAGCTTCCAGTTAAACTGATCCACGTGCTGCAGCTCTAACTCCCAGCACATGGAGACAGAGCTTCCAGTTAAACTCATCCTCTAACTGCAGCTCTAACTCACAGCACATGGAGACAAAGCTTCCAGTTAAACTCATCCACTTACTGTAGCTTTACCTCACAGCACATGGAGACAGAGCTTCCAGTTGAACTCATCCTCTTACTGCAGTTCTAACTCCCAGCACATGGAGACAGAGCTTCCAGTTAAACTCATCCTCTTACTGCAGCTCGAACTCACAGCACATGGAGACAGAGCTTCCAGTTAAACTCATCCTATTACTGCAGCTCTAACTCACAGCACATGGAGACAGAGCTTCCAGTTAAACTCATCCTCTTACTGCAGCTCTAACTCACAGCACATGGAGACAGAGCTTCCAGTTAAACTCATCCTCTTACTGCAGCTCATACTCACAGCACACGGAGACAGAGCTTCCAATTAAACTGATCTTCTGATTGTGGCTTTAACTCACAGCACATGGAGACAGAGCTTCCAGTTAAACGCATCCTCTTACTGCAGCTCTAACTCACAGCACATGGAGACAGAGCTTCCAGTTAAACTCATCCGCTTATTGCAGCTCTAACTCACAGCACATGGAGAAAAGGCTTCCAGTTAAACTCATCCACTTACTGCAGCTCTAACTCACAGCACATGGAGACAGAGCTTCCAGTTAAACTCATCCACTTACTGCAGCTCTAACTCACAGCACATGGAGACAGAGCTTCCAGTTAAACTCATCCTCTAACTGCAGCTCTAACTCACAGCACATAGAAAGAGCTTCCAGTTAAACTCATCCTCTTACTGCAGCTCTAACTCCCAGCACATGGAGACAGAGCTTCCAGTTAAACTCATCCTCTAACTGCAGTTCTAACTAACAGCACATGGAGACAGAGCTTCTAGTTAAACTCATCCTCTTACTGCAGCTCTATCTCACAGCATATGGAGGCAGAGCTTCCAGTTAAACTCATCCTCTTACTGCAGCTCTAACTCACAGCACATGGAGACAGAGCTTCCAGTTAAACGCATCCTCTTACTGCAGCTCTAACTCACAGCACATGGAGACAGAGCTTCCAGTTAAACTCATCCGCTTATTGCAGCTCTAACTCACAGCACATGGAGAAAAGGCTTCCAGTTAAACTCATCCACTTACTGCAGCTATAACTCACAGCACATGGAGACAGAGCTTCCAGTTAAACTCATCCACTTACTGCAGCTCTAACTCACAGCACATGGAGACAGAGCTTCCAGTTAAACTCATCCTCTAACTGCAGCTCTAACTCACAGCACATGGAGACAGAGCTTCCAGTTAAACTCATCCACTTACTGCAGCTCTAACTCACAGCACATGGAGACAGAGCTTCCAGTTAAACTCATCCTCTTACTGCAGCTCTAACTCCCAGCACATGGAGACAGAGCTTCCAGTTAAACTCATCCTCTAACTGCAGTTCTAACTAACAGCACATGGAGACAGAGCTTCTAGTTAAACTCATCCTCTTACTGCAGCTCTATCTCACAGCATATGGAGGCAGAGCTTCCAGTTAAACTCATCCTCTTACTGCAGCTCTAACTCACAGCACATGGAGACAGAGCTTCCAGTTAAACTCATCCTCTTACTACAGCTCTAACTCACAGCACATGGAGAAAGAGCTTCCAGTAAAACTCATCCTCTTACTGCAGCTCTAACTCACAGCACATGGAGAAAGAGCTTCCAGTTAAACTCATCCACTTACTGCAGCTCTAACTCACAGCACATGGAGACTGAGCTTCCAGTTAAACTCATCCACTTACTGCAGCTCTAACTCACAGCACATGGAGACAGAGCTTCCAGTTAAACTCATCCGCTTATTGCAGCTCTAACTCACAGCACATGGAGACTGAGCTTCCAGTTAAACTCATCCACTTACTGCAGCTCTAACTCACAGCACATGGAGACAGAGCTTCCAGTTGAACTCATCCTCTTACTGCAGCTCTAACTGACAGCACATGGAGACAGAGCTTCCAGTTAAACTCATCCTCTTACTGCAGCTCTAACTCACAGCACATGGAGACAGAGCTTCCAGTTAAACTCATCCTATTACTGCAGCTCTAACTCACAGCACATGGAGACAGAGCTTCCAGTTGAACTCATCCTCTTACTGCAGCTCTAACTCCCAGCACATGGAGACAGAGCTTCCAGTTAAACTCATCCTATTACTGCAGCTCTAACTCACAGCACATGGAGACAGAGCTTCCAGTTAAACTCATCCTCTTACTGCAGCTCTAACTCACAGCACATGGAGACAGAGCTTCCAGTTAAACTCATCCTCTTACTGCAGCTCTAACTCACAGCACACGGAGACGGAGCTTCCAATTAAACTGATCTTCTGATTGCGGCTTTAACTCACAGCACATGGAGACAGAGCATCCAATTAAACGTACCTCTTACTGCAGCTCTAACTCACAGCACACGGAGACAGAACTTCCAATTAAACTGATCTTCTGATTGCGGCTTTAACTCACAGCACATGGAGACAGAGCTTCCAGTTAAACTCATCCTCTTACTGCAGCTCTAACTCACAGCACATGGAGACAGAGCTTCCAGTTAAACTCATCCGCCTATTGCAGCTCTAACTCACAGCACACGGAGACAGAGCTTCCAATTAAACTGATCTTCTGATTGCGGCTTTAACTCACAGCACATGGAGACAGAGTTTCCAGTTAAACGCATCCTCTTACTGCAGCTCTAACTCACAGCACATGGAGACAGAGCCTCCAGTTAAACTCATCCGCTTATTGCAGCTCTAACTCACAGCACATGGAGACAGAGCTTCCAGTTAAACTCATCCACTTACTGCAGCTCTAACTCACAGCACATGGAGACAGAGCTTCCAGTTAAACTCATCCTCTTTCTGCAGCTCTAACTCACAGCACATGGAGACAGAGCTTCCAGTTAAACTCATCCACTTACTGCAGCTCTAACTCACAGCACATGGAGACAGAGCTTCCAGTTAAACTCATCCTCTTTCTGCAGCTCTAACTCACAGCACATGGAGACAGAGCATCCAGTTAAACTCATCCACTTACTGCAGCTCTAACTCACAGCACATGGAGACAGAGCTTCCAGTTAAACTCATCCACTTACTGCAGCTCTAACTCACAGCACATGGAGACAGAGCTTCCAGTTAAACTCATCCTCTTACTGCAGCTCTAACTCACAGCACATGGAGACAGAGCTTCCAGTTAAACTAATCCACTTACTGCAGCTCTAACTCACAGCACATGGAGACAGAGCTTCCAGTTAAACTCATCCTTTTAATGCAGCTCTAACTCACAGCACATGGAGACAGAGCATCCAGTTAAACTCATCCTCTTACTGCAGCTCTAACTCACAGCACATGGAGACAGAGCTTCCAGTTAAACTCATCCTTTTAATGCAGCTCTAACTCACAGCACATGGAGACAGAGCTTCCAGTTAAACTGATCTTCTGATTGCGGCTGTAACTCACAGCACATGGAGACAGAGCTTCCAGTTAAACTCATCCTCTTACTGCATCTCTAACTCACAGCACATGGAGACAGAGCTTCCAGTTAAACTCATCCTTTTACTGCAGCTCTAACTCCCAGCACACGGAGACAGAGCTCTCAGTTAAACTGATCTTCTGATTGCGGCTTTAAGTCCCAGCACATGGAGACAGAGCTTCCAGTTGAACTCATCCTCTTACTGCAGTTCTAACTCCCAGCACATGGAGACAGAGCTTCCAGTTGAACTCATCCTTTTACTGCAGCTCTAACTCACAGCACATGGAGACAGAGCTTCCAGTTAAACTCATCCTCTTACTGCAGCTCTAACTCACAGCACAGGGGGACAGAGCTTCCAGTTAAACTGATCTTCTGATTGCGGCTTTAACTCACAGCACATGGAGACAGAGCTTCCAGTTTAACTCATCCTCTTACTGCAGCTCTAACTCACAGCATATGGAGGCAGAGCTCCCAGTTAAACTCATCCTCTTACTGCAGCTCTAACTCCCAGCACATGGAGACAGAGCTTCCAGTTAAACTCATCCTCTTACTGCAGCTCTAACTCACAGCATATGGAGGCAGAGCTCCCAGTTAAACTCATCCTCTAACTGCAGTTCTAACTAACAGCACATGGAGACAGAGCTTCCAGTTAAACTCCTCCTCTTACTGCAGCTCTATCTCACAGCACATGGAGGCAGAGCTTCCAGTTAAACTCATCCTCTTACTGCAGCTCTAACTCCCAGCACATGGAGACAGAGCTTCCAGTTTAACTCATCCTCTTACTGCAGCTCTAACTCACAGCACATGGAGACAGAGCTTCCAGTTAAACTCATCCACTGACTGCAGCTCTAACTCACAGCACACAGAGACAGAGCTTCCAGTTAAACTGATCCTCGTACTGCAGCTCTAACTCCCAGCACATGGAGACAGAGCTTCCAGTTAAACTCATCCTCTAACTGCAGCTCTAACTCACAGCACATGGAGACAAAGCTTCCAGTTAAACTCATCCACTTACTGCAGCTTTAACTCACAGCACTTGGAGACAGAGCTTCCAGTTCAACTCATCCTCTTACTGCAGCTCGAACTCACAGCACATGGAGACAGAGCTTCCAGTTAAACTCATCCTCTTACTGCAGCTCTAACTCACAGCACATGGAGACAGAGCATCCAGTTAAACTCATCCTCTTACTGCAGCTTTAACTCACAGCACATGGAGACAGAACATCCAGTTAAACTCATCCTCTAACTGCAGCTCTAACTCACAGCACATGGAGACAGAACATCCAGTTAAACTCATCCTCTTACTGCAGCTCTAACTCACAGCACTTGGAGACAGAGCTTCTAGTTACTTTTGAAAATTCAAACACATGACAGATTTTGTACTTCTGTGCTAATCTCTCCTTTTATTGACACCTTATTGCAAAGAGAGTCACATCTTTCCACCATTGAAATAAATTGAGGAATGAAATATTATAAACAGAAAAAAAAACATGTTCTCCTAGTAGTACTTAATGTTAAAATTGACATTTCATATGACTCTAATTGACTAGTGTTCACCCAACATTCCTGTTTGCACTTGTAAAATCCTCTGAGATTCCTGACTAGAGTTTTCTTCATTAGTGGAATAAAAAATGACCCAATGCTATGACTTACATACTCTTTTGACTTGTGCTTTCTCTATTATTTTGATTATTTGCCAAGTATTAAGTACAACCCCATTTCCAGAAAAGCAGGGACACTGTGTAAAATGTAAATAGAAACAGAATGTAGTGATTTGAAAATCATTTAAACCCTATATTTCATTGAAAATAATGCAAAGACAACATGTAAAATGATGAAAATGTGAAATTTTATAGTTTTTTGAAAAAAAAATCTGCTTATTTTGAATTTGATGCCAGCATTAAATTTCAAAATGTTGGGAGAGGGCCGAGAAAACAATGGAGAAGTTGAACGATGCAAAAAAATAGACACCTGGTGGAACATGTGACTGCAAATAAAGTCATTTAAACAAAGATGGCAATGACATCACCTCTCAGGGAAAGACTACATGGGCATACAGTTCAACCTTTTAAAATATTGTTCCTGTGATGGCTGGTGTTTCGAGACTTCAAAAGCACTGGCCAAAACGAAAGGAATTCTAGCAGTATAAGAGAGACAAACCAACAAAATGGGAGAGAGAGACTCCCGCTTCCAGCCGACAAAGTTCTAGTCCGGGTACAAAAGGAAGCAACCCGAGCTGGAATGAAACGAAATAAAGGGAAAATCTTGGCTACCGAGTTAAAAAGATTTAGCACCAGACGGTGCCCAGAAAGAGGGAAATAAAGAGAGAAAGATTCCCTTGCTGACTTGCACTTCCCTCTTTGAAACTAATTCCTCAAACAATTCTCTAGCTAGACCTTACTGGCTACAGTGCAAACAAAACACTGACACTCTAGTAAAGGCGGCGAGGCGGAACTTGGGTTCAAATAGAGTCCGGGCGCCGCCCACAGTTGATGCCAGCTGGCCAAAGAATCCGATTGTGGACAAAATGAACCTCTCCCGGACGAGAGTAACAAAGAAAGCTCGCCAGACTCCAAAAACCATGACAGTTTCTCAATGTAAAATTGCAAAGAATTTGAGGATTTCATCCTCTGCAGAACATAATATCAAAAATTGTAGAGTATCCAGAGAAATCTCTTTACATCAGGGACAAAACCTAAAACCAATATTGAATGGCCATAATCTTCAAGCCCTCAGGCAGCAATGCCTCAAAAACAGAAGGGATTCTGAAGTGGAAATAACTGTATTGGCTCAGGAACACTTCTGTAAACTGTTGTCCGTAAACTCCATTTGTCGCTGCATCAACAAATACAAGTTACAACTCTGCAATACAAATATTAAACCAAGATTCAGAAATGCTATGGCCTTCCCAGGGCCTCAGCTCATGTCAGATGGACTCAGGCGAAGTGGGAAGCTGTCCTGTGGTCTGACCAATCACAAATGTGAAATGATGAACAACGCATCCTACGAGTTAAAGAGGAGCGGGACCATCCGGCTTGTTATCAGTGCACTGATCAAAGATCAGCATCCATTATAGTCTGAGGGTGCATTATTGCACATGACATGGGTAACTTGCACATTTGTGAAGACACCATTAATGCTAAACAGTAAATACAGGTTTAGGAGTTACATACAACAGACATCTTTGTCAGGGAATGCCTTGCTGATTTCAGCAGATTTATGCCAAACACAACATACTGCATGTATTATAACAACATGACTCTGTAGTATAAGAAGCTGGGTGCTAAACTGGCCCCACTGAAAATATTTGACTCATGATGAAAAAAATGACAAAGGAGTCAGTGAAGTGTTGATCAACAGAAAGCCAATATCAAGCAAGAATAGTAAAACATTTTGCATTCAAACTAATGCAGTTGGTCATATCAGTTCCCAAACACTTTCAGAGTATTGTTAGCTTATAAAGCAGGCAGAAATTTATCCAAGTAACTGCCGTAGTATTTGAAGTAACTCGTCTCCATTGAAAGTGAAACGGAGGGACGGAAGGAAAGATGGGCGAAACCCAATCCGATATCTCCCTCACCATTTCATGGCCGGGGACAGTAATGCGCCAACTTTTTTGGAATTGGACATGCACAATAATTAACCGACTACAAGGGAAATTAGTCAGGGAAACTGATTAATAATAATAGTGTCAATATGACAAAATCAACTTACCTGTGATCACCTGTAAATTCTCCTTTAAAATGGAAAGGATGGTCCATAGAATGATCACTTTTCAAAGACTGACAGCTGGGTACATGTGACCCTGGTCTCTCGACCCGAACCCTGTAAATTTAAAATAGAGACAGAGCTTCCAGTTAAACTCATCCTCTTACTGCAGCACTAACTCCCAGCACATGGAGACAGAGCTTCCAGGTAAACTCATCCTCTTACTGCAGCACTAACTCCCAGCACATGGAGACAGAGCTTCCAGGTAAACTCAACCTCTTACTGCAGCTCTAACTCACAGCACATGGAGACAGAGCTTACAGTTAAACTCATCCTTTTACTGCAGCTCTAACTCACAGCACACGGAGACAGAGCTTCCAGTTAAACTCATCCTCTTACTGCAGCTCTAACTCCCAGCACACGGAGACAGAGCTTCCAGTTAAACTCATCCTCTTACTGCAGCTCTAACTCACAGCACATGGAGACAGAGCTTCCAGTTAAACTCATCCACTTACTGCAGCTCTAACTCACAGCACATGGAGACAGAGCTTCCAGTTAAACTCATCCTTTTACAGCAGCTCTAACTCACAGCACACGGAGACAGAGCTTCCAGTTAAACTGATCTTCTGATTGCGGCTTTAACTCACAGCACATGGAGACAGAGCTTCCACTTAAACTCATCCTCTTACTGCAGCCCTAACTCACAGCATATGGAGACAGAGCTTCCCATTAAACGTACCTCTGACTGCAGCTCTAACTCAGCACATGGAGACAGAGCTTCTAGTTAAACTCATCCACTTACTGCAGCTCAAACTCACAGCACATGGAGACAGAGCTTCCAGTTCAACTCATCCTCTGACTGCAGCTCTAACTCACAGCACACGGAGAGAGAGCTTCCAGTTAAACTAATCCACTTACTGCAGCTCTAACTCACAGCACATGGAGACAGAGCTTCCAGTTAAACTCATCCTCTTACTGCAGCTCTAACTCACAGCACATGGAGACAGAGCTTCCAGTTAAACTCATCCTCTTACTGCAGCTCAAACTCACAGCACATGGAGACAGAGCTTCCAGTTCAACTCATCCTCTGACTGCAGCTCTAACTCACAGCACACGGAGAGAGAGCTTCCAGTTAAACTAATCCACTTACTGCAGCTCTAACTCACAGCACATGGAGACAGAGCTTCCAGTTAAACTCATCCTCTTACTGCAGCTCTAACTCACAGCACATGGAGACAGAGCTTCCAGTTAAACTCATCCTCTTACTGCAGCTCTAACTCACAGCACATGGAGACAGAGCTTCCAGTTAAACTCATCCTCTTACTGCAGCTCTAACTCACAGCACATGGAGACAGAGCTTCCAGTTAAACTCATCCTCTTACTGCAGCTCTAACTCACAGCACATGGAGACAGAGCTTCCAGTTAAACACATCCTCTTACTGCAGCTCTAACTCACAGCACATGGAGACAGAGCATGCAGTTTAACTCATCCTCTTACTGCAGCTCTAATTCACAGCACATGGAGACAGAACATCCAGTTAAACTCATCCTCTTTCTGCAGCTCTAACTCACAGCACATGGAGACAGAGATTCTAGTTACTTTTGAAAATTCAAACACATGACAGATTTTGTACTTCTGTGCTAATCTCTCCTTTTATTGACACCTTATTGCAAAGAGAGTCACATCTTTCCACCATTGAAATAAATTGAGGAATGAAATATTTTAAACAGAAAAAAATACATGTTCTCCTAGTAGTACTTAATGTTAAAATTGACATTTCATATGACTCTAATTGACTAGTGTTCACCCAAAATTCCTGTTTGCACTTGTAAAATCCTCTGAGATTCCTGACTAGAGTTTTCTTCATTAGTGGAATAAAAAATGACCCAATGCTATGACTTAGATACTCTTTTGACTTGTGCTTTCTCTATTATTTTGATTATTTGCCAAGTATTAAGTACAACCCCATTTCCAGAAAAGCAGGGACACTGTGTAAAATGTAAATAGAAACAGAATGTAGTGATTTGAAAATCATTTAAACCCTATATTTCATTGAAAATAATGCAAAGACAACATGTAAAATGATGAAAATGTGAAATTTTATAGTGTTTTGAAAAAAAAATCTGCTTATTTTGAATTTGATGCCAGCATTAAATTTCAAAATGTTGGGAGAGGGCCGAGAAAAGAATGGAGAAGTTGAACGATGCAAAAAAAATAGACACCTGGTGGAACATGAAACTGCAAATAAAGTCATTTAAACAAAGATGGGAATGACATCACCTCTCAGGGAAAGACTACACGGGCATACAGTTCAACCTTTTAAAATATTGTTCCTGTGATGGCTGGTGTTTTGAGACTTCAAAATCACTGGCCAAAACGAAAGGAAGTCTTGCAGTATAAGAGAGACAAACCAACAAAATGGGAGAGAGAGACTCCTGCTTCCAGCCGACAAAGTTCTAGTCCGGGTACAAAAGGAAGCAACCCGAGCTGGAATGAAACAAATTTAAGGGAAAATCTTGGCTACCGAGTTAAAAAGATTTAGCACCAGACGGTGCCCAGAAAGAGGGAAATAAAGAGAGTAAGATTCCCTTGCTGACTTGCACTTCCCTCTTTGAAACTAATTCCTCAAACAATTCTCTAGCTAGAGACCTTACTGGCTATAGTGCAAACAAAACACTGAAACTCTAGTAAAGGCGGTGAGGCGGAACTTGGGTTCAAATAGAGTCCGGGCGCCGCCCACAGTTGATGCCAGCTGGCCAAAGAACCCGATTGTGGACAAAATGAACCTCTCCAGGACGAGAGTAACAAAGAAAGCTCGCCAGACTCCAAAAACCATGACAGTTTCTCAATGTAAAATTGCAAAGAATTTGAGGATTTCATCCTCTGCAGTACATGATATCAAAAATTGTAGAGTATCCAGAGAAATCTCTTTACATCAGGGACAAAACCTAAAACCAATATTGAATGGCCATAATCTTCAAGCCCTCAGGCAGCAATGCCTCAAAAACAGAAGGGATTCTGAAGTGGAAATAACTGCATTGGCTCAGGAACACTTCTGTAAACTGTTGTCCGTAAACTCCATTTGTCGCTGCATCAACAAATACAAGTTTCAACTCTGCAATACAAATATTAAACCAAGATTCAGAAATGCTATGGCCTTCCCAGGGCCTCAGCTCATGTCAGATGGACTCAGGCGAAGTGGGAAGCTGTCCTGTGGTCTGACCGATCAAAAATGTGAAATGCTGAACACCGCATCCTACGAGTTAAAGAGGAGCGGGAACATCCAGCTTGTTATCAGTGCACTGATCAAAGATCAGCATCCATTATAGTATGGGGGTGCATTTTTGCACATGACATGGGTAACTTGCACATTTGTGAAGACACCATTAATGCTAAACAGTAAATACAGGTTTAGGAGTTACATACAACAGACATCTTTGCCAGGGAACGTCTTGCTGATTTCAGCAGAACTATGCCAAACACAACATACTGCATGTATTAGAAACAACATGACTCTGTGGTATAAGAAGCTGGGTGCTAAACTGGCCCCACTGAAAATATTTGACTCATGATGAAAAAAATGACAAAGGAGTCAGTGAAGTGTTGATCAACAGAAAGCCAATATCAAGCAAGAATAGTAAAACATTTTGCATTCAAACTAATGCAGTTGGTCATATCAGTTCCCAAACGCTTTCAGAGTATTGTTAGCTTATAAAGCAGGCAGAAATTTATCCAAGTAACTGCCGTAGTGTTTGAAGTAACTCGTCTCCATTGAAAGTGAAACGGAGGGACGGAAGGAAAGATGGGCGAAACCCAATCTGATATCTCCCTCACCATCTCATGGCCGGGGACAGTAATGCGCCAACTTTTTTGGAATTGGACATGTACAATAATTAACCCACTACAAGGGAAATTAGTCAGGGAAACTGATTAATAATAATAGTGTCAATATGACAAAATCAACTTACCTGAGATCACCTGTAAATTCTCCTTTAAAATGGAAAGGATGGTCCATAGAATGATCACTTTTCAAAGACTGACAGCTGGGTACAGGTGACCCTGGTCTCTCCCAGTTAAACTCATCCTCTTACTGCAGCTCTAACTCACAGCACATGGAGACAGAGCTTCCAGTTAAACTCATCCTCTAACTGCAGCTCTAACTCACAGCACATGGAGACAGAGCTTCCAGTTAAACTCATCCACTTACTGCAGCTCTAACTCACAGCACATGGAGACAGAGCTTCCAGTTAAACTCATCCTCTTACTGCAGCTCTATCTCACAGCACATGGAGGCAGAGCTTCCAGTTAAACTCATCCTCTTACTGCAGCTCTAACTCCCAGCACATGGAGACAGAGCTTCCAGTTAAACTCATCCACTTACTGCAGCTCTAACTCACAGCACATGGAGACAGAGCTTCCAGTTAAACTCATCCACTTACTGCAGCTCTAACTCACAGCACATGGAGACAGAGCTTCCAGTTAAACTCATCCTCTTACTGCAGCTCTATCTCACAGCACATGGAGGCAGAGCTTCCAGTTAAACTCATCCTCTTACTGCAGCTCTAACTCCCAGCACATGGAGACAGAGCTTCCAGTTAAACTCATCCACTTACTGCAGCTCTAACTCACAGCACATGGAGACAGAGCTTCCAGTTAAACTCATCCACTTACTGCAGCTCTAACTCACAGCACATGGAGACAGAGCTTCCAGTTAAACTCATCCTCTTACTGCAGCTCTATCTCACAGCACATGGAGGCAGAGCTTCCAGTTAAACTCATCCTCTTACTGCAGCTCTAACTCCCAGCACATGGAGACAGAGCTTCCAGTTAAACTCATCCACTTACTGCAGCTCTAACTCACAGCACATGGAGACAGAGCTTCCAGTTAAACTCATCCTCTAACTGCAGTTCTAACTCACAGCACATGGAGACAGAGCTTCCAGTTAAACTCATCCTCTTACTGCAGCTCTAACTCACAGAACATGGAGAAAGAGCTTCCAGTTAAACTCATCCACTTACTGCAGCTCTATCTCACAGCATATGGAGGCAGAGCTTCCAGTTAAACTCATCCTCTTACTGCAGCTCTAACTCACAGCACATGGAGACGGAGCTTCCAGTTAAACTCGTCCTCTTACTGCAGCTCTAACTCACAGCACATGGATAAAGAGATTCCAGTTAAACTCATCCGCTTATTGCAGCTCTAACTCACAGCACATGGAGACTGAGCTTCCAGTTAAACTCATCCACTTACAGCAGCTCTAACTCACAGCACATGGAGACAGAGCTTCCAGTTGAACTCATCCTCTTACTGCAGCTCTAACTGACAGCACATGGAGACAGAGCTTCCAGTTAAACTCATCCTCTTACTGCAGCTCTAACTCACAGCACATGGAGACAGAGCTTCCAGTTGAACTCATCCTCTTACTGCAGCTCTAACTGACAGCACATGGAGACAGAGCATCCAGTTGAACTCATCCTCTTACTGCAGCTCTAACTGACAGCACATGGAGACAGAGCTTCCAGTTAAACTCATCCTCTTACTGCAGCTCTAACTCACAGCACATGGAGACAGAGCTTCCAGTTAAACTGATCTTCTGATTGCGGCATTAACTCCCAGCACATGGAGACAGAGCTTCCAGTTGAACTCATCCTCTTACTGCAGTTCTAACTCCCAGCACATGGAGACAGAGCTTCCAGTTAAACTCATCCTCTTACTGCAGCTCGAACTCACAGCACATGGAGACAGAGCTTCCAGTTAAACTCATCCTATTACTGCAGCTCTAACTCACAGCACATGGAGACAGAGCTTCCAGTTAAACTCATCCTCTTACTGCAGCTCTAACTCACAGCACACAGAGACAGAGCTTCCAATTAAACTGATCTTCTGATTGCGGCTTTAACTCACAGCACATGGAGACAGAGCATCCAATTAAACGTACCTCTTACTGCAGCTCTAACTCACAGCACACGGAGACAGAGCTTCCAATTAAACTGATCTTCTGATTGCGGCTTTAACTCACAGCACATGGAGACAGAGCTTCCAGTTAAACGCATCCTCTTACTGCAGCTCTAACTCACAGCACATGGAGACAGAGCTTCCAGTTAAACTCATCCGCTTATTGCAGCTCTAACTCACAGCACATGGAGAAAAGGCTTCCAGTTAAACTCATCCACTTACTGCAGCTCTAACTCACAGCACATGGAGACAGAGCTTCCAGTTAAACTCATCCACTTACTGCAGCTCTAACTCACAGCACATGGAGACAGAGCTTCCAGTTAAACTCATCCACTTACTGCAGCTCTAACTCACAGCACATGGAGACAGAGCTTCCAGTTAAACTCATCCTCTTACTGCAGCTCTATCTCACAGCACATGGAGGCAGAGCTTCCAGTTAAACTCATCCTCTTACTGCAGCTCTAACTCCCAGCACATGGAGACAGAGCTTCCAGTTAAACTCATCCTCTAACTGCAGTTCTAACTAACAGCACATGGAGACAGAGCTTCTAGTTAAACTCATCCTCTTACTGCAGCTCTATCTCACAGCATATGGAGGCAGAGCTTCCAGTTAAACTCATCCTCTTACTGCAGCTCTAACTCACAGCACATGGAGACAGAGCTTCCAGTTAAACTCATCCTCTTACTGCAGCTCTAACTCACAGCACATGGAGAAAGAGCTTCCAGTTAAACTCATCCACTTACTGCAGCTCTATCTCACAGCATATGGAGGCAGAGCTTCCAGTTAAACTCATCCTCTTACTGCAGCTCTAACTCACAGCACATGGAGACAGAGCTTCCAGTAAAACTCATCCTCTTACTGCAGCTCTAACTCACAGCACATGGAGAAAGAGCTTCCAGTTAAACTCATCCACTTACTGCAGCTCTAACTCACAGCACATAGAGACAGAGCTTCCAGTTAAACTCATCCTCTTACTGCAGCTCTAACTCACAGCACATGGAGACTGAGCTTCCAGTTAAACTCATCCGCTTATTGCAGCTCTAACTCACAGCACATGGAGACTGAGCTTCCAGTTAAACTCATCCGCTTATTGCAGCTCTAACTCACAGCACATGGAGACAGAGCTTCCAGTTAAACTGATCTTCTGATTGCGGCTTTAACTCCCAGCACATGGAGACAGAGATTCCAGTTGAACTCATCCTCTTACTGCAGCTCTAACTCCCAGCACATGGAGACAGAGCTTCCAGTTAAACTCATCCTCTTACTGCAGCTCGAACTCACAGCACATGGAGACAGAGCTTCCAGTTAAACTCATCCTATTACTGCAGCTCAAACTCACAGCACATGGAGACAGAGCTTCCAGTTAAACTCATCCTCTTACTGCAGCTCTAACTCACAGCACATGGAGACAGAGCTTCCAGTTAAACTCATCCTCTTACTGCAGCTCTAACTCACAGCACACGGAGACGGAGCTTCCAATTAAACTGATCTTCTGATTGCGGCTTTAACTCACAGCACATGGAGACAGAGCTTCCAGTTAAACTCATCCGCCTATTGCAGCTCTAACTCACAGCACACGGAGACAGAGCTTCCAGTTAAACTGATCTTCTGATTGCGGCTTTAACTCCCAGCACATGGAGACAGAGATTCCAGTTGAACTCATCCTCTTACTGCAGCTCTAACTCACAGCACACGGAGACGGAGCTTCCAGTTAAACTGATCTTCTGATTGCGGCTTTAACTCCCAGCACATGGAGACAGAGATTCCAGTTGAACTCATCCTCTTACTGCAGCTCTAACTCCCAGCACATGGAGACAGAGCTTCCAGTTAAACTCATCCTCTTACTGCAGCTCGAACTCACAGCACATGGAGACAGAGCTTCCAGTTAAACTCATCCTATTACTGCAGCTCAAACTCACAGCACATGGAGACAGAGCTTCCAGTTAAACTCATCCTCTTACTGCAGCTCTAACTCACAGCACATGGAGACAGAGCATCCAATTAAACGTACCTCTTACTGCAGCTCTAACTCACAGCACACGGAGACAGAACTTCCAATTAAACTGATCTTCTGATTGCGGCTTTAACTCACAGCACATGGAGACAGAGCTTCCAGTTAAACTCATCCGCCTATTGCAGGTCTAACTCACAGCACACGGAGACAGAGCTTCCAATTAAACTGATCTTCTGATTGCGGCTTTAACTCACAGCACATGGAGACAGAGCTTCCAGTTAAACTCATCCACTTACTGCAGCTCTAACTCACAGCACATGGAGAGAGAGCTTCCAGTTAAACTCATCCACTTACTGCAGCTCTAACTCACAGCACATGGAGACAGAGCTTCCAGTTAAACTAATCCACTTACTGCAGCTCTAACTCACAGCACATGGAGACAGAGCTTCCAGTTAGAGCTGCATTAAAAGGATGAGTTTAACTCACAGCACATGGAGACAGAGCATCCAGTTCAACTCATCCTCTTACTGCAGCTCTAACTCACAGCACATGGAGACAGAGCTTCCAGTTAAACTCATCCTTTTAATGCAGCTCTAACTCACAGCACATGGAGACAGAGCTTCCAGTTAAACTGATCTTCTGATTGCGGCTGTAACTCACAGCACATGGAGACAGAGCTTCCAGTTAAACTCATCCTCTTACTGCATCTCTAACTCCCAGCACATGGAGACAGAGCTTCCAGTTAAACTCATCCTCTTACTGCAGCTCAAACTCACAGCACATGGAGACAGAGCTTCCAGTTAAACTGAACTTCTGATTGCGGCTTTAAGTCCCAGCACATGGAGACAGAGCTTCCAGTTGAACTCATCCTCTTACTGCAGTTCTAACTCCCAGCACATGGAGACAGAGCTTCCAGTTGAACTCATCCTCTTACTTCAGTTCTAACTCCCAGCACATGGAAACAGAGCTTCCAGTTAAACTCATCCTTTTACTGCCGCTCTAACTCACAGCACATGGAGACAGAGCTTCCAGTTAAACTCATCCTCTTACTGCAGCTCTAACTCACAGCACAGGGGGACAGAGATTCCAGTTAAACTGATCTTCTGATTGCGGCTTTAACTCACAGCACATGGAGACAGAGCTTCCAGTTAAACTCATCCGCTTATTGCAGCTCTAACTCACAGCACATAGAGACAGAGCTTCCAGTTAAACTCATCCACTTACTGCAGCTCTAACTCACAGCACATGGAGAGAGAGCTTCCAGTTAAACTCATCCACTTACTGCAGCTCTAACTCACAGCACATGGAGACAGAGCTTCCAGTTAAACTCATCCTCTTACTGCAGCTCTAACTCACAGCACATGGAGACAGAGCTTCCAGTTAAACTAATCCACTTACTGCAGCTCTAACTCACAGCACATGGAGACAGAGCTTCCAGTTAGAGCTGCATTAAAAGGATGAGTTTAACTCACAGCACATGGAGACAGAGCATCCAGTTCAACTCATCCTCTTACTGCAGCTCTAACTCACAGCACATGGAGACAGAGCTTCCAGTTAAACTCATCCTTTTAATGCAGCTCTAACTCACAGCACATGGAGACAGAGCTTCCAGTTAAACTGATCTTCTGATTGCGGCTGTAACTCACAGCACATGGAGACAGAGCTTCCAGTTAAACTGAACTTCTGATTGCGGCTTTAAGTCCCAGCACATGGAGACAGAGCTTCCAGTTGAACTCATCCTCTTACTGCAGTTCTAACTCCCAGCACATGGAGACAGAGCTTCCAGTTGAACTCATCCTCTTACTGCAGTTCTAACTCCCAGCACATGGAAACAGAGCTTCCAGTTAAACTCATCCATTTACTGCAGCTCTAACTCACAGCACATGGAGACAGAGCTTCCAGTTAAACTCATCCTCTTACTGCAGCTCTAACTCACAGCACAGGGGGACAGAGATTCCAGTTAAACTGATCTTCTGATTGCGGCTTTAAGTCACAGCACATGGAGACAGAGCTTCCAGTTAAACTCATCCTCTTACTGCAGCTCTAACTCACAGCATATGGAGGCAGAGCTCCCAGTTAAACTCATCCTCTAACTGCAGTTCTAACTAACAGCACATGGAGACAGAGCTTCCAGTAAAACTCATCCTCTTACTGCAGCTCTATCTCACAGCACATGGAGGCAGAGCTTCCAGTTAAACTCATCCTCTTACTGCAGCTCTAACTCCCAGCACATGGAGACAGAGCTTCCAGTTGAACTCATCCTCTTACTGCAGTTCTAACTCCCAGCACATGGAGACAGAGCTTCCAGTTAAACTCATCTTCTTACTGCAGCTCTAACTCACAGCACATGGAGACAGAGCTTCCAGTTAAACTCATCCTCTTACTGCAGCTCTAACTCACAGCACACAGAGACAGAGCTTCCAGTTAAACTGATCCACGTACTGCAGCTCTAACTCCCAGCACATGGAGACAGAGCTTCCAGTTAAACTCATCCTCTAACTGCAGCTCTAACTCACAGCACATGGAGACAAAGCTTCCAGTTAAACTCATCCACTTACTGTAGCTTTAACTCACAGCACATGGAGACAGAGCTTCCAGTTGAACTCATCCTCTTACTGCAGTTCTAACTCCCAGCACATGGAGACAGAGCTTCCAGTTAAACTCATCCTCTTACTGCAGCTCGAACTCACAGCACATGGAGACAGAGCTTCCAGTTAAACTCATCCTATTACTGCAGCTCTAACTCACAGCACATGGAGACAGAGCTTCCAGTTAAACTCATCCTCTTACTGCAGCTCTAACTCACAGCACATGGAGACAGAGCTTCCAGTTAAACTCATCCTCTTACTGCAGCTCATACTCACAGCACACGGAGACAGAGCTTCCAATTAAACTGATCTTCTGATTGCGGCTTTAACTCACAGCACATGGAGACAGAGCTTCCAGTTCAACGCATCCTCTTACTGCAGCTCTAACTCACAGCACATGGAGACAGAGCTTCCAGTTAAACTCATCCGCTTATTGCAGCTCTAACTCACAGCACATGGAGAAAAGGCTTCCAGTTAAACTCATCCACTTACTGCAGCTCTAACTCACAGCACATGGAGACAGAGCTTCCAGTTAAACTCATCCACTTACTGCAGCTCTAACTCACAGCACATGGAGACAGAGCTTCCAGTTAAACTCATCCTCTAACTGCAGCTCTAACTCACAGCACATAGAAAGAGCTTCCAGTTAAACTCATCCTCTTACTGCAGCTCTAACTCCCAGCACATGGAGACAGAGCTTCCAGTTAAACTCATCCTCTAACTGCAGTTCTAACTAACAGCACATGGAGACAGAGCTTCTAGTTAAACTCATCCTCTTACTGCAGCTCTATCTCACAGCATATGGAGGCAGAGCTTCCAGTTAAACTCATCCTCTTACTGCAGCTCTAACTCACAGCACATGGAGACAGAGCTTCCAGTTAAACTCATCCTCTTACTGCAGCTCTAACTCACAGCACACGGAGACAGAGCTTCCAATTAAACTGATCTTCTGATTGCGGCTTTAACTCACAGCACATGGAGACAGAGCATCCAATTAAACGTACCTCTTACTGCAGCTCTAACTCACAGCACACGGAGACAGAGCTTCCAATTAAACTGATCTTCTGATTGCGGCTTTAACTCACAGCACATGGAGACAGAGCTTCCAGTTAAACGCATCCTCTTACTGCAGCTCTAACTCACAGCACATGGAGACAGAGCTTCCAGTTAAACTCATCCGCTTATTGCAGCTCTAACTCACAGCACATGGAGAAAAGGCTTCCAGTTAAACTCATCCACTTACTGCAGCTCTAACTCACAGCACATGGAGACAGAGCTTCCAGTTAAACTCATCCACTTACTGCAGCTCTAACTCACAGCACATGGAGACAGAGCTTCCAGTTAAACTCATCCTCTAACTGCAGCTCTAACTCACAGCACATGGAGACAGAGCTTCCAGTTAAACTCATCCACTTACTGCAGCTCTAACTCACAGCACATGGAGACAGAGCTTCCAGTTAAACTCATCCTCTTACTGCAGCTCTAACTCCCAGCACATGGAGACAGAGCTTCCAGTTAAACTCATCCTCTAACTGCAGTTCTAACTAACAGCACATGGAGACAGAGCTTCTAGTTAAACTCATCCTCTTACTGCAGCTCTATCTCACAGCATATGGAGGCAGAGCTTCCAGTTAAACTCATCCTCTTACTGCAGCTCTAACTCACAGCACATGGAGACAGAGCTTCCAGTTAAACTCATCCTCTTACTGCAGCTCTAACTCACAGCACATGGAGAAAGAGCTTCCAGTAAAACTCATCCTCTTACTGCAGCTCTAACTCACAGCACATGGAGAAAGAGCTTCCAGTTAAACTCATCCACTTACTGCAGCTCTAACTCACAGCACATGGAGACTGAGCTTCCAGTTAAACTCATCCACTGACTGCAGCTCTAACTCACAGCACATGGAGACAGAGCTTCCAGTTAAACTCATCCGCTTATTGCAGCTCTAACTCACAGCACATGGAGACAGAGCATCCAGTTAAACTCATCCTCTTACTGCAGCTCTAACTCCCAGCACATGGAGACAGAGCCTCCAGTTAAACTCATCCTTTTAATGCAGCTCTTACTCTCAGCACATGGAGACAGAGCTTCCAGTTAAACTGATCTTCTGATTGCGGCTGTAACTCACAGCACATGGAGACAGAGCTTCCAGTTAAACTCATCCTCTTACTGCATCTCTAACTCACAGCACATGGAGACAGAGCTTCCAGTTAAACTCATCCTTTTACTGCAGCTCTAACTCCCAGCACACGGAGACAGAGCTCTCAGTTAAACTGATCTTCTGATTGCGGCTTTAAGTCCCAGCACATGGAGACAGAGCTTCCAGTTGAACTCATCCTCTTACTGCAGTTCTAACTCCCAGCACATGGAAACAGAGCTTCCAGTTAAACTCATCCTTTTACTGCAGCTCTAACTCACAGCACATGGAGACAGAGCTTCCAGTTAAACTCATCCTCTTACTGCAGCTCTAACTCACAGCACAGGGGGACAGAGCTTCCAGTTAAACTGATCTTCTGATTGCGGCTTTAACTCACAGCACATGGAGACAGAGCTTCCAGTTAAACTCATCCTCTTACTGCAGCTCTAACTCACAGCACACGGAGACAGAGCTTCCAGTTAAACTGATCTTCTGATTGCGGCTTTAACTCACAGCACATGGAGACAGAGCTTCCAGTTTAACTCATCCTCTTACTGCAGCTCTAACTCACAGCATATGGAGGCAGAGCTCCCAGTTAAACTCATCCTCTTACTGCAGCTCTAACTCCCAGCACATGGACACAGAGCTTCCAGTTAAACTCATCCTCTTACTGCAGCTCTAACTCACAGCATATGGAGGCAGAGCTCCCAGTTAAACTCATCCTCTAACTGCAGTTCTAACTAACAGCACATGGAGACAGAGCTTCCAGTTAAACTCCTCCTCTTACTGCAGCTCTATCTCACAGCACATGGAGGCAGAGCTTCCAGTTAAACTCATCCTCTTACTGCAGCTCTAACTCCCAGCACATGGAGACAGAGCTTCCAGTTTAACTCATCCTCTTACTGCAGCTCTAACTCACAGCACATGGAGACAGAGCTTCCAGTTAAACTCATCCACTGACTGCAGCTCTAACTCACAGCACACAGAGACAGAGCTTCCAGTTAAACTGATCCTCGTACTGCAGCTCTAACTCCCAGCACATGGAGACAGAGCTTCCAGTTAAACTCATCCTCTAACTGCAGCTCTAACTCACAGCACATGGAGACAAAGCTTCCAGTTAAACTCATCCACTTACTGCAGCTTTAACTCACAGCACTTGGAGACAGAGCTTCCAGTTCAACTCATCCTCTTACTGCAGCTCTAACTCACAGCACATGGAGACAGAGCTTCCAGTTAAACTCATCCTCTTACTGCAGCTCTAACTCACAGGACATGGAGACAGAGCATCCAGTTAAACTCATCCTCTTACTGCAGCTTTAACTCACAGCACATGGAGACAGAACATCCAGTTAAACTCATCCTCTTACTGCAGCTCTAACTCACAGCACATGGAGACAGAACATCCAGTTAAACTCATCCTCTTACTGCAGCTCTAACTCACAGCACTTGGAGACAGAGATTCTAGTTACTTTTGAAAATTCAAACACATGACAGATTTTGTACTTCTGTGCTAATCTCTCCTTTTATTGACACCTTATTGCAAAGAGAGTCACATCTTTCCACCATTGAAATAAATTGAGGAATGAAATATTATAAACAGAAAAAAAAACATGTTCTCCTAGTAGTACTTAATGTTAAAATTGACATTTCATATGACTCTAATTGACTAGTGTTCACCCAAAATTCCTGTTTGCACTTGTAAAATCCTCTGAGATTCCTGACTAGAGTTTTCTTCATTAGTGGAATAAAAAATGACCCAATGCTATGACTTACATACTCTTTTGACTTGTGCTTTCTGTATTATTTTGATTATTTGCCAAGTATTAAGTACAACCCCATTTCCAGAAAAGCAGGGACACTGTGTAAAATGTAAATAGAAACAGAATGTAGTGATTTGAAAATCATTTAAACCATATATTTCATTGAAAATAATGCAAAGACAACATGTAAAATGATGAAAATGTGAAATTTTATAGTTTTTTGAAAAAAAAATCTGCTTATTTTGAATTTGATGCCAGCATTAAATTTCAAAATGTTGGGAGAGGGCCGAGAAAACAATGGAGAAGTTGAACGATGCAAAAAAATAGACACCTGGTGGAACATGTGACTGCAAATAAAGTCATTTAAACAAAGATGGCAATGACATCACCTCTCAGGGAAAGACTACATGGGCATACAGTTCAACCTTTTAAAATATTGTTCCTGTGATGGCTGGTGTTTCGAGACTTCAAAAGCACTGGCCAAAACGAAAGGAATTCTAGCAGTATAAGAGAGACAAACCAACAAAATGGGAGAGAGAGACTCCCGCTTCCAGCCGACAAAGTTCTAGTCCGGGTACAAAAGGAAGCAACCCGAGCTGGAATGAAACGAAATAAAGGGAAAATCTTGGCTACCGAGTTAAAAAGATTTAGCACCAGACGGTGCCCAGAAAGAGGGAAATAAAGAGAGAAAGATTCCCTTGCTGACTTGCACTTCCCTCTTTGAAACTAATTCCTCAAACAATTCTCTAGCTAGACCTTACTGGCTACAGTGCAAACAAAACACTGACACTCTAGTAAAGGCGGCGAGGCGGAACTTGGGTTCAAATAGAGTCCGGGCGCCGCCCACAGTTGATGCCAGCTGGCCAAAGAATCCGATTGTGGACAAAATGAACCTCTCCCGGACGAGAGTAACAAAGAAAGCTCGCCAGACTCCAAAAACCATGACAGTTTCTCAATGTAAAATTGCAAAGAATTTGAGGATTT
Source organism: Gymnothorax reevesii (assembly GCA_029721435.1). Lineage (NCBI taxonomy): Eukaryota > Metazoa > Chordata > Actinopteri > Anguilliformes > Muraenidae > Gymnothorax > Gymnothorax reevesii. The sequence goes on along the minus strand of CM056584.1, from coordinate 76,097,522 downwards.
CATCCTCTGCAGAACATAATATCAAAAATTGTAGAGTATCCAGAGAAATCTCTTTACATCAGGGACAAAACCCAAAACCAATATTGAATGGCCATAATCTTCAAGCCCTCAGGCAGCAATGCCTCAAAAACAGAAGGGATTCTGAAGTGGAAATAACTGTATTGGCTCAGGAACACTTCTGTAAACTGTTGTCCGTAAACTCCATTTGTCGCTGCATCAACAAATACAAGTTACAACTCTGCAATACAAATATTAAACCAAGATTCAGAAATGCTATGGCCTTCCCAGGGCCTCAGCTCATGTCAGATGGACTCAGGCGAAGTGGGAAGCTGTCCTGTGGTCTGACCAATCACAAATGTGAAATGATGAACAACGCATCCTACGAGTTAAAGAGGAGCGGGACCATCCGGCTTGTTATCAGTGCACTGATCAAAGATCAGCATCCATTATAGTCTGAGGGTGCATTATTGCACATGACATGGGTAACTTGCACATTTGTGAAGACACCATTAATGCTAAACAGTAAATACAGGTTTAGGAGTTACATACAACAGACATCTTTGTCAGGGAATGCCTTGCTGATTTCAGCAGATTTATGCCAAACACAACATACTGCATGTATTATAACAACATGACTCTGTAGTATAAGAAGCTGGGTGCTAAACTGGCCCCACTGAAAATATTTGACTCATGATGAAAAAAATGACAAAGGAGTCAGTGAAGTGTTGATCAACAGAAAGCCAATATCAAGCAAGAATAGTAAAACATTTTGCATTCAAACTAATGCAGTTGGTCATATCAGTTCCCAAACGCTTTCAGAGTATTGTTAGCTTATAAAGCAGGCAGAAATTTATCCAAGTAACTGCCGTAGTGTTTGAAGTAACTCGTCTCCATTGAAAGTGAAACGGAGGGACGGAAGGAAAGATGGGCGAAACCCAATCCGATATCTCCCTCACCATTTCATGGCCGGGGACAGTAATGCGCCAACTTTTTTGGAATTGGACATGTACAATAATTAACCCACTACACGGGAAATTAGTCAGGGAAACTGATTAATAATAATAGTGTCAATATGACAAAATCAACTTACCTGTGATCACCTGTAAATTCTCCTTTAAAATGGAAAGGATGGTCCATAGAACGATCACTTTTCAAAGACTGACAGCTGGGTACAGGTGACCCTGGTCTCTCGACCCGAACCCTGTAAATTTAAAATAGAGACAGAGCTTCCAGTTAATCTCATCCTCTTACTGCAGCACTAACTCCCTGCACGTGGAGACAGAGCTTCCAGTTAAACTCATCCTCTTACTGCAGCTCTAACTCACAGCACATGGAGACAGAGCTTCCAGTTAAACTCATCCTTTTACTGCAGCTCTAACTCACAGCACATGGAGACAGAGCTTCCAGTTAAACTCATCCTCTTACTGCAGCTCTAACTCCCAGCACACGGAGACAGAGCTTCCAGTTAAAATGATCTTCTGATTGCGGCTTTAACTCACAGCACATGGAGACAGAGCTTCCAGTTAGAGCTGCAGTAAGAGGATGAGTTTAACTCCCAGCACACGAAGACAGAGCTTCCAGTTAAACTGATCTTCTGATTGCGGCTTTAACTCACAGCACATGGAGACAGAGCTTCCAGTTAAACTCATCCTCTTACTGCAGTTCTAACTCCCAGCACATGGAGACAGAGCTTCCAGTTAAACTCATCCTCTTACTGCAGCTCGAACTCACAGCACATGGAGACAGAGCTTCCAGTTGAACTCATCCTTTTACTGCAGCTCTAACTCACAGCATATGGAGACAGAGCTTCCAATTAAACTTACCTCTGACTGCAGCTCTAACTCAGCACATGGAGACAGAGCTTCCAGTTAAACTCATCCTCTAACTGCAGTTCTAACTAACAGCACATGGAGACAGAGCTTCCAGTTAAACTCGTCCTCTTACTGCAGCTCTAACTCACAGCATATGGAGGCAGAGCTTCCAGTTGAACTCATCCTCTAACTGCAGTTCTAACTAACAGCACATGGAGACAGAGCTTCCAATTAAACTCATCCACTTACTGCAGCTCTAACTCACAGCACATGGAGACAGAGCTCCCAGTTAAACTCATCCTCTAACTGCATCTCTAACTCACAGCACATGGAGACAGAGCTTCCAGTTAAACTCATCCTTGTACTGCAGCTCTAACTCACAGCACATGGAGACAGAGCTTCCAGTTAAACTCATCCTCTTACTGCAGCTCTAACTCCCAGCACACGGAGACAGAGCTTCCAGTTAAAATGATCTTCTGATTGCGGCTTTAACTCACAGCACATGGAGACAGAGCTTCCAGTTAGAGCTGCAGTAAGAGGATGAGTTTAACCCCCAGCACACGAAGACAGAGCTTCCAGTTAAACTGATCTTCTGATTGCGGCGTTAACTCACAGCACATGGAGACAGAGCTTCCAGTTAAACTCATCCTCTTACTGCAGCTCTAACTCCCAGCACATGGAGACAGAGCTTCCAGTTGAACTCATCCTTATACTGCAGCTCTAACTCACAGCACATGGGGACAGAGCCTCCAGTTCAACTCATCCTCTTACTGCAGCTCTAACTCACAGCATATGGAGACAGAGCTTCCAATTAAACTTACCTCTGACTGCAGCTTTAACTCAGCACATGGAGACAGAGCTTCCAGTTAAACTCATCCTCTAACTGCAGTTCTAACTCACAGCACATGGAGACAGAGCTTCCAGTTAAACTCATCCTCTCACTGCAGCTCTAACTCACAGCACATGGAGACAGAGCATCCAGTTAAACTCATCCTCTTATTACAGCTCTAACTCACAGCACATGGAGACAGAGCATCCAGTTAAACTCATCCACTCACTGCAGCTCAAACTCACAGCACATGGAGACAGAGCTTCCAGTTAAACTCATCCTCTCACTGCAGCTCTAACTCACAGCACATGGAGACAGAGCATCCAGTTAAACTCATCCTCTTATTCCAGCTCTAACTCACACCACATGGAGACAAAGCTTCCAGTTAAACTCATCCACTTACTGCAGCTTTAACTCGCAGCACATAGAGACAGAGCTTCCAGTTCAACTCATCCTCTGACTGCAGCTCTAACTCAGCACATGGAGACAGAGCATCCAGTTCAACTCATCCTCTAACTGCAGCTCTAACTCACAGCACATGGAGACAGAGCTTCCAGTTAAACTCATCCTCTTACTGCAGCTCTAACTCACAGCACATGGAGACAGAGCTTCCAGTTAAACTCATCCACTCACTGCAGCTCAAACTCACAGCACATGGAGACAGAGCTTCCAGTTAAACTCATCCTCTCACTGCAGCTCTAACTCACAGCACATGGAGACAGAGCATCCAGTTAAACTCATCCTCTTATTCCAGCTCTAACTCACACCACATGGAGACAGAGCTTCCAGTTAAACTCATCCTCTAACTGCAGCTCTAACTCACAGCACCAGGAGACAACGCTTCCAGTTAAACTCATCCACTTACTGCAGCTTTAACTCGCAGCACATAGAGACAGAGCTTCCAGTTAAACTCATCCTCTTACTGCAGCTCTAACTCACAGCACATGGAGACAGAGCTTCCAGTAGAACTCATCCTCTTACTGCAGCTCTAACTCACAGCACTTGGAGACAGAGCTTCTTGTTACTTTTGAAAATTCAAACACATGACAGATTTTGTACTTCTGTGCTAATCTCTCCTTTTATTGACACCTTATTGCAAAGAGAGTCACATCTTTCCACCATTGAAATAAATTGAGGAATAAATATTATAAACAGAAAAAAAAACATGTTCTCCTGGTAGTACTTAATGTTAAAATTGACATTTCATATGACTCTAATTGACTAGTGTTCACCCAAAATTCCTGTTTGCACTTGTAAAATTTTCTGAGATTATTGACTAGAGTTTTCTTCATTAGTGGAATAAAAAATGACCCAATGCTATGACCTAGATACTCTTTTGACTTGTGCTTTCTGTATTATTTTGATTATTTGCCAATAATTAAGTACAACCCCATTTCCAGAAAAGCAGGGACACTGTGTAAAATGTAAATAGAAACAGAATGTAGTGATTTGAAAATCATTTAAACCCTATATTTCATTGAAAATAATGCAAAGACAACATGTAAAATGATGAAAATGTGAAATTTTATAGTTTTTTGAAAAAAAAATCTGCTTATTTTGAATTTGATGCCAGCATTAAATTTCAAAATGTTGGGAGAGGGCCAAGAAAAGAATGGAGAAGTTGAACGATGCAAAAAAATAGACACCTGGTGGAACATGTAACTGCAAATAAAGTCATTTAAACAAAGATGGCAATGACATCACCTCTCAGGGAAAGACTACATGGGCATACAGTTCAACCTTTTAAAATATTGTTTCTGTGATGGCTGGTGTTTCGAGACTTCAAAAGCACTGGCCAAAACGAAAGGAATTCTAGCAGTATAAATTAGACAAACCAACAAAATGGGAGAGAGAGACTCCCGCTTCCAGCCGACAAAGTTCTAGTCCGGGTACAAAAGGAAGCAACCCGAGCTGGAATGAAACGAATTAAAGGGAAAATCTTGGCTACCGAGTTAAAAAGATTTAGCACCAGACAGTGCACAGAAAGAGGGAAATAAAGAGAGAAAGATTCCCTTGCTGACTTGCACTTCCCTCTTTGAAACTAATTCCTCAAACAATTCTCTAGCTAGAGACCTTACTGGCTACAGTGCAAACAAAACACTGACACTCTAGTAAAGGCGGCGAGGCGGAACTTGGGTTCAAATAGAGTCCGGGCGCCGCCCACAGTTGATGCCAGCTGGCCAAAGAATCCGATTGTGGACAAAATGAACCTCTCCCGGACGAGAGTAACAAAGAAAGCTCGCCAGACTCCAAAAACCATGACAGTCTCTCAATGTAAAATTGCAAAGAATTTGAGGATTTCATCCTCTGCAGTACATGATATCAAAAAATTTAGAGCGTCCAGAGAAATCTCTTTACATCAGGGACAAAACCTAAAACCAATATTGAATGGCCATAATCTTCAAGCCCTCAGGCAGCAATGCCTCAAAAACAGAAGGGATTCTGAAGTGGAAATAACTGTATTGGCTCAGGAACACTTCTGTAAACTGTAGTCCGTAAACTCCATTTGTCGCTGCATCAACAAATACAAGTTACAACTCTGCAATACAAATATTAAACCAAGATTCAGAAATGCTATGGCCTTCCCAGGGCCTCAGCTCATGTCAGATGGACTCAGGCGAAGTGGGAAGCTGTCCTGTGGTCTGACCAATCACAAATGTGAAATGATGAACAACGCATCCTACGAGTTAAAGAGGAGCGGGACCATCCGGCTTGTTATCAGTGCACTGATCAAAGGCCAGCATCCATTATAGTCTGAGGGTGCATTATTGCACATGACATGGGTAACTTGCACATTTGTGAAGACACCATTAATGCTAAACAGTAAATACAGGTTTAGGAGTTACATACAACAGACATCTTTGTCAGGGAATGCCTTGCTGATTTCAGCAGAACTATGCCAAACACAACATACTGCATGTATTATAACAACATGACTCTGTAGTATAAGAAGCTGGGTGCTAAACTGGCCCCACTGAAAATATTTGACTCATGATGAAAAAAAATGACAAAGGAGTCAGTGAAGTGTTGATCAACAGAAAGCCAATATCAAGCAAGAATAGTAAAACATTTTGCATTCAAACTAATGCAGTTGGTCATATCAGTTCCCAAACGCTTTCAGAGTATTGTTAGCTTATAAAGCAGGCAGAAATTCATCCAAGTAACTGCCGTAGTGTTTGAAGTAACTCGTCTCCATTGAAAGTGAAACGGAGGGACGGAAGGAAAGATGGGCGAAACCCAATCCGATATCTCCCTCACCATTTCATGGCCGGGGACAGTAATGCGCCAACTTTTTTGGAATTGGACATGTACAATAATTAACCCACTACACGGGAAATTAGTCAGGGAAACTGATTAATAATAATAGTGTCAATATGACAAAATCAACTTACCTGTGATCACCTGTAAATTCTCCTTTAAAATGGAAAGGATGGTCCATAGAACGATCACTTTTCAAAGACTGACAGCTGGGTACAGGTGACCCTGGTCTCTCGACCCGAACCCTGTAAATTTAAAATAGAGACAGAGCTTCCAGTTAAACTCATCCTCTTACTGCAGCACTAACTCCCTGCACGTGGAGACAGAGCTTCCAGTTAAACTCATCCTCTTACTGCAGCACTAACTCCCTGCACGTGGAGACAGAGCTTCCAGTTAAACTCATCCTCTTACTGCAGCTCTAACTCCCAGCACACGGAGACAGAGCTTCCAGTTAAACTCATCCTCTTACTGCAGCTCTAACTCCCAGCACACGGAGACAGAGCTTCCAGTTAAACTGATCTTCTGATTGCGGCTTTAACTCACAGCACATGGAGACAGAGCTTCCAGTTAAACTCATCCTCTTACTGCAGCTCTAACTCCCAGCACATGGAGACAGAGCTTCCAGTTGACCTCATCCTCTTACTGCAGTTCTAACTCCCAGCACATGGAGACAGAGCTTCCAGTTGAACTCATCCTTTTACTGCAGCTCTAACTCACAGCACATGGAGACAGAGCTTCCAGTTAAACTCATCCTTTTACTGCAGCTCTAACTCCCAGCACATGGAGACAGAGCTTCCAGTTGACCTCATCCTCTTACTGCAGCTCGAACTCACAGCACATGGAGACAGAGCTTCCAGTTGAACTCATCCTTTTACTGCAGCTCTAACTCACAGCACATGGAGACAGAGCTTCCAGTTAAACTCATCCTTTTACTGCAGCTCTAACTCACAGCACATGGGGACAGAGCTTCCAGTTCAACTCATCCTTTTACTGCAGCTCTAACTCACAGCACATGGGGACAGAGCTTCCAGTTCAACTCATCCTCTTACTGCAGCTCTAACTCACAGCATATGGAGACAGAGCTTCCAATTAAACTTACCTCTGACTGCAGCTCTAACTCAGCACATGGAGACAGAGCTTCCAGTGAAACTCATCCTCTAACTGCAGTTCTAACTAACAGCACATGGAGACAGAGCTTCCAGTTAAACTCATCCTCTTACTGCAGCTCTAACTCACAGCATATGGAGACAGAGCTTCCAGTTGAACTCATCCTCTAACTGCAGTTCTAACGAACAGCACATGGAGACAGAGCTTCCAGTGAAACTCATCCTCTAACTGCAGTTCTAACTAACAGCACATGGAGACAGAGCTTCCAGTTAAACTCATCCTCTTACTGCAGCTCTAACTCCCAGCACATGGAGACAGAGCTTCCAGTTGAACTCATCCTCTAACTGCAGTTCTAACGAACAGCACATGGAGACAGAGCTTCCAGTTAAACTCATCCACTTACTGCAGCTCTAACTCACAGCACATGGAGACAGAGCTTCCAGTTAAACTCATCCTCTAACTGCAGTTCTAACTAACAGCACATGGAGACAGAGCTTCCAGTTAAACTCATCCTCTTACTGCAAAAAAAACTCACAGCACATGGAGACAGAGCTTCCAGTTAAACTCATCCTCTTACTGCGGCTCTAACTCACAGCACATGGAAACAGAGCTTCCAGTTAAACTCATCCTCTTACTGCAGCTCTTACCAACACCACATGGAGACAGAGCTTCCAGTTAAACTCATCCTCTTACTGCAGCTCTTAGTCACACCACATGGAGACAGAGCATCCAGTAAAACTTATCCTCTTACTGCAGCTCTAACTCACATCGCATGGAGAAAGAGCTTCCAGTTAAAAAAATCTTCTTAGTGTAGCTCTAACTCACTGCACATGGAAACAGAACTTCCAGTTAAAGTCATCCACTTACTGCAGCTCTAACTCACAGCACATGGAGACAGAGCTTCCAGTTAAACTCATCCTCTTACTGCAGCTATAACTCACAGCACATGGAGACAGAACTTCCAGTTAAAGTCGTCTTCTTACTGCAGCTCTATCTCACTGCACATGGAGACAGAGTTTCCAGTTAAACTCATCCTCTTACTGCAGCTCTAACTCACAGCAGATGGAGACAGAGCATCCAGTTAAACTCATCCTCTTACTGCAGCTCTAACCAACACCACATGGAGACAGAGCTTTCAGTTAAACTCATCCACTCACTGCAGCTCTAACTCACAGCACATGGAGACAGAGCTTCCAGTTAAAGTCATCCACTCACTACAGCTCTAACTCACAGCACATGGAGACAGAGCTTCCAGTTAAACTCATCCTCTTACTGCAGCTCTAACCAACACCACATGGAGACAGAGCTTCCAGTTAAACTCATCCACTCACTGCAGCTCTAACTCACAGCACATGGAGACAGAGCTTCCAGTTAAACTCATCCACTCACTGCAGCTCTAACTCACAGCACATGGAGACAGAGCTTCCAGTTAAACTCATCCTCTCACTGCAGCTCTAACTCACAGCACATGGAGACAGAGCATCCAGTTAAACTCATCCTCTTATTCCAGCTCTAACTCACACCACATGGAGACAGAGCTTCCAGTTAAACTCATCCTCTTACTGCAGCTCTAACTCACAGCAGATGGAGATAGAGCATCCAGTTAAACTCATCCTCTTACTGCAGCTCTAACCAACACCACATGGAGACAGAGCTTCCAGTTAAACTCATCCTCTTACTGCAGGTCTAACTCACACCACATGGAGACAGAGCTTCCAGTTAAAATCATCCTCTTCTTGCAGCTCTAACTCACAGCACATGGAGACAGAGCTTCCAGTTAAATTCATCCTCTTACAGCAATTCTAACTCACAGCACATGGAGACAGATTTTTGAGTACCTCTTTCTGGCAGTGTGGAAGCCCCCATCTTCAGGGTCTGGCTCACCTTTGAGACTCATTTTAGAAGCAGAGCCCCGCCGCACTAGAGTGGAACAGACACAAAAGAGATAAGAAATCAGCCCACCTGTGAACGCACAATAAGACCATTTAGTTCACTGAACACACAGACGCTCTTATACACATATACATGATAGACAGTGTGAAAGCACTGTTCTGTTCAATTGAAACCACTGGTTTTCTATGGAGTTCATGTCTGGGGTATGTTCACACTGCAGAACATGATTTTGTGATAAAATATTGTTTAAACTGTATATTTGTAAATTACAATGTGAGGTCAGTCCAGGGTGTGTGCTGGCCAAAAATTTCACTTAGCCACAGTGGCTAATCACCCTGAAGTTCAGTTAGCCACAGAGAAAACCATTTAGCCACACATTTTGCCTTAAATTTTAGTTAGAAACCTTAGAGAACATGGATTCAGTCATACAGTGTGTGTACACAGTCACAGAATAAGCGTACAGACAGCCAGAGACTAGTAGGTTTGTATCATCTTGTCAACGACTACCTGTACCATAGTGTTCTAGCCAAGTTCTCTTACCATCAGGGTGGTTATTGGCAGTTACAAGAAATTTTCAAATAGAGCGGCCATGAAATTTTTACTGGTTGCAAAATGCATTAAAATCACATTTTTCAATAGTGTGATTAAAATTCAAACATGTAGAATGTATTCAAATTCATCCCAGGATACGGCAACCATAAATTCACATCTGGATGCAACGTCATTTTGGCTTATACAGAAAAATACGACTTGAATGCCATGAACCCACACTCAATTTAGCATTTTTTCTTCCAATTGGTCACAATAATTGTCAGAATTATTTTACTAAAACTCTTAAGAAATGTCAGATTGAAGTGACAAGAAATGTGCACATTTATATCAACTGAATTCGGTTTGCTCAGAGTGCAACTTCAGATTTGTGATGCGAGATCAGAGACACCAAATGCAAGATGCCGGGAAACAGGGAGTTTATTAAAACCAAAGAACCAAAGAAAACAGGCACGAGGGCCAACAAAAAACTTGGCCCAAAGGGTTGCAAAAATCCCAACTAAAAAGAGCTTCACAGAGGTTAAAAAATCAAGAGCCCAAAAGACAAAATACAAAAGCCACTGGAACCTCCAGGGACAAAAACCACAAACAGAAAGGAATAATCAGGCTTTGAATGCAAACAACAAGAACAAATAGTTACCCTGGATGTAACTCCAGTTCTATGAGTACGCGCATAGCCCTCTAATGGGCTTCGCTATTGGTTTACCCCTCCGAGGCCCCGCCTCGGCGCCTGAGAAAGAAAATTGAACTCACCTGCTCCGTAGGAGGGGGTAGCATACTCACTTCCTATAAAGCTCCGCAGTTGCTAATGCTCGTCTCCCTTTGAAACTCAGCATCTCACGCTCGGGGCCAGCTGGGCAGGCTGTTAGAGGGCTACGCACGTACTCATAGAATTGGAGTTACATCCAGGGTAACTAATTGTTCTATTTCGTATGTGCTCCGCCCTCTAACGGGCTTCGCTATTGGTTTACACCTACGGCGAAGGCCGTTAGGGATGAATGTACTCCCAGGTGGCCCCGCACCCTAGAGTTCCATCTAGAAACCAACGAAGCCGTGCCCTTCCTGGGGCGGGCACCACCAGGCTGCGTACCCCGACCTAGGTTGTGACATCAAACAACACCAGACCCAAGCCGGTGTCAAACGGGGCCCCTTCTAGAATGAAAGACGAAGGAATGAGGAGGGGGGCTTGTAGCTGTCATATCCCGTCGACGCGCCCCCCCCCCCACACCTGCAGGCGAGGCGCCCCAGAGCGCATCGCCCCAGGGTGTGGTAACATACTAGTTAGTGTTGGAGGGGGACCCTGCTGACAGGGTTCCCAGGACTTCATGCGCGACCGAACTGGCGGTCATGTCCCTCAGATATGACAGCGCGAAGGTAGATGCGGAAGACCACGAGGCCGCCTTGCAAATCTCCTCCACAGATGCGCCCTTAAATAGCTCTGTGGAGGATGCGATGCCCCGGTTAGAATGTGCGATCAGCCCCGTCGGGGCGGTGAGGCCCACTGCCGAATAGGCTCTGCAGATAGCATCACAGATCCAGTGAGCGAGGCGCTGCGATGACAGAGGGGCCCCTTGACCCCGCCCACCATAGCCCACAAACAGCTGATCCGCTTTCCTACGGCTTGCCGCGCGTTTCATGTACAGGATGAGCGCTCGCACTGGGCACAGTTTGTGCATCCGTTCCTGCTCGCTGGTGGCATGGGGCGGAGGGCAGAAAGCCCTTAACCGGATCACAGATGATTTGAAGGCTGTGGTGATGACCTTTGGTCGGAAGGACGGATAAGGGCGAAGTTCCACTGACCCACTGTCCTCACTTAGGGTCAGACATAACGGGTGCATGGAGAGGGCGCCCAGCTCGCTCACCCTCCTGGCTGATGCCAAGGCCAAAAGGAGAGCCGTCTTGATTGACAAGGTATGCAGGTCCGCCTGGTTCAGGCGTTCAAATGGTGGTCCTTCCAGGCCATCCAACACCGTCTGCAGATCCCACTGCGGAACCACGCGCTGCGTCGGAGGTTTTAGCCTGCGGACTCCCCTCAAAAACCGCTTACCAGGGGGTGACTTCTGGCTGAGAAGCAGTCAAATCCATCATGACCTGTTGCAATGCCCCCCGCGAACACGCCCAAAGTGGATGCTGCACGGCCCCTCTCAAAGAGCCCCTGAAAGAACTCCAGCACCCCCTGAAAGGGGCACGAGCATGGGTTCAGACCTCTTGCCTGACATCAGCCCACAAAAATCCGCCAACGGGTCGCATAAACCTTGGACGTGGCTGGGGCACGCGCATACTGAATTGTGGACATTACCGCTTCGGGCAGGCCCGATTCAGATAACCTTACCCTTTCAACTTCCAGGCCAGGAAAAGCCGGGTGCGGACGGCGTTTAGCACACGAGTCCCAGTTATGAGGAGGTTCATAATTTCCCATGGGCTCCCCAATGCCAGCTGGATGAGATCCGGAAACCATCTGGCGCTCAGGTACAGTGGTGCCACCACAATCATGGACAGGTGCTGTTCCCTCACTCTGTGAAGCAGTGGCATTAACAGCCGCCGGGGCGGGAACGCATATAGCAGGCCCGCTGGCCACGCTGGATGGGCCAACGCATCCATCCCCAGGGGAGGATTGTCGGTAGGTCTCAGGGAGAACCACAGCGGGCACAGAGCGTTCTCCCTGTTTGCAAACAGATCCACCTTCGGTCGCCCGAACATCCTCCAGATTTGCTCGGCTGCCGCCGGTTGTGTTGTCTGATCTCACCAGGACGTGCCTCCCATCCAACTGTGGGGAAAAATGGTGCAGCACCCTCTGAACTGCCATGAGTTCTAGTAGGTTGATGTGCCACTGGGGCCCCCGCCATGTACCAGCGACAGAAGCCTGTGAGGGAGGCATCCACAAATACATGGGCATGGGCATAGTGAGCCACGCACCCCAACTGAACCCCCTCGCGGAGCCGGCTGCATGAGGCCCAAAACGCTAAGGTCTGCCGTGGAGTATGCACTGTTGGTCTCGCCTCGGGTCCAGCCGAAGGCATATGAACCAGCGCTGCAGATCTCTCATTTGCCGCAGCCCTAAGCAGACTGCTAGATGGGCAGCAGCCATCATCCCCAGTAGCGACATAACTGCTATTGCCCGCACTGAGACTGCGTCCCGTAACCGTTGGGCACAAGACAGGATCGCTTTTGCTCTCTCCACCGACAACCGTGCAGTCATGGTCCGAGAGTCCAACAGCATTCCTAAATATCGCGCTGTCTGGCTGGGCTGCAGGGTGCTTTGTTGTAGTTGATAGCCCAGCTGCGCAATATGCCGCATCACCAACTTCGTATGGGTGGTCGCCATCTGTTCGGAAGGGCCAGGATTCAGCCAATCGTCCCGATAGGTTAGAAGCCACACCCATCTCCGTTGAAGCGGCGCTTGGGCTGTCTCCACACATTTGGATTATGTCTGTGGTGCCAGGGAGTATCCGAATGGGACACGGCAAAAACTGAAAGGTCCGGTCCTGCAACGTAAAGCGAAGGAACTTCTGATGGCGCGGCAGGATTGGGACGTGAAAATAGGCATCTGTCAGATCAATTGATGTCATCCAGTCTCCCGGCCTGACACATTCGAGCAACACCTTCACCGTCAGCATCTGGAATGGTCTGCGCACAACGTGATTGTTCAGCTCCCGAAGATCCGAAATGGGCGTCAGGCTTCCCGATTTTTTGGGGATCAAGAAATACGGGATATAAAATCCTGCTTGAGCTTCTGACCCTCCCGCGACACCCCGGCCCTTGTGGGAGGGTTCGACCGGGGGGCCCTGCCCGAAAGGGCTGATAGGCCAATGGCAGCAGCGCATCCACTGTAACCCCAAGCACGTCACCTAATGACTCATTCACCGTGGGTGGTGGTGGCGCAGCTGTCTCTGAGTCAAGCGAAAGCTCTTCCTGATGTTTACCCTCAGAAACATTGGCCATTAGACACATCTCGAGCTGTGGGGCAGAACGAGCGACGCTTTTCTCTGCGGGTTCGGAAGCCCCAGTACCAGATTTACTTTTGCGTACACAATCCCGTCCCTTGCCGCCGGGATGCATAATGAGAATTTTGCGAGACCTCAGGAGCTATGGAGCCAAAATGGCGGGCAACTCCCCTTCCGTGCGACCCGGAAGCAGAAGTGTGCTGACGTGTCCTAACCACGCTGCTGGAGCCAGCCCCGCTAGAGTGTTAGCAACCTGCTGGTTATTAGTTCGTGAACGCCCGGATGAAGTGAGTTTGCTGAATTTCAAGACTGAATTTGGACAAAACCAGCACTGAAAGATGGGAGTGCTTCAATTTTGGTTTTAGCCGATGAGTTGATCGTGCGCTACCTCCATGGTTAGAACCATCGGCCTGGAGCAGAACGAGTGGAGGTCCCCTCCACAGATTCATAAGCCCCAGTACCAGAATTACACTTGTGTAAACATCCCGCCCCTTGTCCCCAGGATGCACAGTGAACCGAATCGAATGAACGCCCCTGCTACTGTAAGATAGGAGGGTATCATCGTCGGATTTCCAATTAGCCACACTGTTTGACCGTGTACTACCCCCGCTGGTAGAAAACGCCAAAGCTTAGCTATCCACTGTTCCATAAACAGTTTATAGCTGGTGAAGCGCTGATGTGTTGCGAACTTGTACTAACCACGCCGCTGAAGCCAGTGCAGCTAGCAGCGTTAGGAAGTTGATGGCAATCTGCATCAGTTTGTGAACGTCTCCTCGCTGGAGCTGCCCCATGATGAAACGAGCGCCCCGAATTGAAGGATTTATAGTGAACCCCCCCCCCGCCACAGCCTGGTGGGAGGATGTCATCGCCAGAATTCAGATTAACCATATTGTTTGACAGTGCACTACCCCACGAGTAGAACGCAAACCTTGTCGGTTATCTAGCCAGCGTATCCCAAATAAGCTTTTAGCTAGTGAAGCACCGATTTGCGGTTCTGTGTTGAATAGAAATGCTGAGAAAACACGAGCCTCACGTATCGTGTCCCTCTTACTGAGCTGGTGAAAAGGGAGAGCCACTCTGCTCCCCCCGGTAGGTTATCCCACTGACCATGAATGCAAACATCTGAAATAGTGTGTCAGCATGTGCAGCATGACATAACAATCTTGAAGCCATATACAAATAATGCCTTTTATTTGCAAATTTCCCAGAAGTAGGGCGACCAGAAGCTGCAAGGCTGCAGTGGCAGTAGACGGGGGATGGAGCACGCCGATGGTGGCTGCTGAGCGAAGGCGAGACAGCTGCTCGCGGACAGACTCCAGGCAGTCGACCATCTTTCGGACACGGTGGAGTAGGGCCTATAGGAGATCGCCGGGGATTTGGCTGCTATCGGGTTCATGGCGACAACTTCGGACATAGTACCCAGGGCCACGGTCTCCACTTTGGCTGGGCCAGCAGACCTATGGTGAATTCGTCACTCGGGCACGAAAGGAGCTTGTCGTCCTAGAAGAGGGCCGCTGCCAAGGCTTCAAATGGACCGCCACCAGCTCTCAGGATGGCCTTGAGCCAGCCTGGACGGCGCACAAACTGTAGCCGCCGCTCATGCTCCTCCCATAGGGAACGCTTGCATAGGCGGCACGGAGCAGCCTGCGTCTGGCGCCGCCAGCCAGACAGATGCAATCATCGTGCTGGTCCGAGGGCGCCCTGGGGGAGGCATATTAGATGAAACTTATCCAGATCTTTCACGACACAACGATAATGACTGAATTCGCGAGAGTCCAAACTTTCATCAGGCTGAGTGAAAAAGGGAGACGAGCACTGACAACTGCGGGGCTTTATAGGGGGAGAGCATGCTACCCACTTCTACGGAGCGGGTGAGTTCAATTTTCTTTCTCAGGCGCCGAGGCGGGGCCTCGGAGGGGTAAACCAATAGCAAAGCCCGTACAAAATAGAACTTGACTTGGCTAGAAAGAAGACATAAATACTGCACTAATTTCCAAGACACAAGGGCATGAAACACAAGACTGTCTGCCAGCCAACTTCCACCAACTCCAGATAAAGGGAGAAAATCAGTACACGAGGGGCAACACCTGGAGAAGAAACAATGGGTAAGGCAAGATCATGAGAGAAGGATAGAGATTGGTTGACATGACTTGCTCATTAAGAAAATGAGCGGCTCAGCTTAAGTACCAATGAAGTATGCGGATTGGAAGGAAGCATGAATGTTAGAACAGAAAAGCACTGCAAGATCTTGAAATAGCAAAGCAGGAATCATGACAATAAACTCCCTACCTAAATTAGTAGCGATTAGTGATGTGCCTGTCTAAGAATTACACCTCCCGTGACTGTTAGTAAACGTTAGTAACTTAAAAACAGTTAATTGTCAATAAAGCTTAGGCAGCCCTGAATCAGGCACAGCACTGAAGGAAGGGGGAAATACCAAAAGCCAACCAGAGCTCTGAAATGTGTGAAAACGAAGACATGGGGCGGAACGCAGACAAGCGGTGGAGTGGCTTGGCAGACCTGGCGAAAAACATGGAAAAGTAAAAACATGGACAATAAGCATGAACTATGAAGTGTAGAATCCTGATACAAGAAACTGTTAAAACTGTAATATGAGAATGAACATTAACTATGAAACCTGGCACAAGAAACTGTTAAAACCCAAAATACTACAAAAGGCCCAGGACCCTGGAACACAACAATTTGAACATGATTGCTATCTAGATATAATTTTACCTGAATAACAAACTAGTTGTGGGCAAAAATGTGTTCGAGGCAAACGTATGCCAGCATGAGGGAAATAATGCCATAGGTTCGGCTAAATATCGGTATAAGTTGTTGTACTTTTTAGCTTAGTTTTTCTTAGTTTGCTTTTGTCTTTCTGTCTCAACGTCAGCAGCACGCAGTCAGCGGCTTACGAGTTCGGGTGAGAATGACTTGTGGCCGGGTCGCATTAAACCGACAGGCATGATGTCAGTTTAAAGTCGCGAAAAATGCTATCATTGTTGTATAATTACTAACAGTTAGCAGGGTAGTCGACTGATTGTTTTTCGTGGTTGCAGTGAACTCCATTCTGAAGAGTTGTCCAGTTCTGCCTCAAGTGGACAGTACGTTGGCTCACTCAAGATAATAATCTCTGCTATATTACTGACTAATTTGCGAATCTATTTTCCGCAATTTCTGACCTGTGACTGGGTAGCGACGTTTGAAATACTGGGTCGTTCTGACAAATAGCTGGCATACCAACTACAGGTTTGTGATTTATTTAAGATTGCTCAAAAGTATGACGACTGCGTGTCGACTGCTTGTGTAAGGCAGCACATGTCAAATAGAATACCAAGGCAACGCACCTCATTATCAGTGCCGAAAAACAGTGGCTCAGCATTGTATTTTAAGCAAACAGAACAAAGCAAAAGGACCCTGATGTAGTGTGATTTTTCCTCGGTTTCTCGTAGGTACTGTGAACACAACCCATTGTTTTCAACGAACTCGGAATATTTGTCCACATAGTAAAGAAAGTCTTAATTGTTCAAAAAAAAAAAAAAACAAATAATCAATATCGATCATAAATGAATTTAGGGCCTTTTCCTTTGCACGGCAGAACTGAGCTAGAAGTTGCGCAGATTTTAATGCCGAATGCTTGCTCAGTGAGATATCCACTATCGCATGCTTACTTTCGCTTATCTGTGGCTGTCCAGCAAGATTCATGAAGGTAGGTTATGTGAAAGTGAGTGAGGTTGCTAACCCGGAATTCCCTTTTCTGACACGTGAATTACAAGATAGAAAAGTCCCGAATGGAATGATGAAATCGTCAGCAAATCAGTGCTATCGGAATGAACGTTATAAGGATAATTTATGACTGATGTATGATAATCAAATACGAACCAAATATGGTAGCGAGTGACGGCGTCAAAGTGCCGATTGCACTTCATGTACTACGCATCGGGCAGCTGCGGCGCAAAACCTGAGGTTATCATTTCGCCACTCCCTCCAAAATTAGGCTTTCGCCGGTGTGGCGCTTTGTGGTGAATTTTTGGTCGCCACATGCCGCCCCACTTCGCCATTGGCGACGTGGCGAGCGGGTAGCGCGCACACTGTGCCAGTCTAGCCATTATGCAACTTTCAGCCTGCAGCCCAAGGAAGCCAGGTTTTTGGCTAAAATGCTGTGAACTAAGGAGAGTTCACTATGCTGTCGCCTGTACCAAGGGCAGGGCCCAGGAACAGTAGGACCCCAGCCCCACTGTTTGGGCAGGGGGGGGATGGGATGGGCCCCCCATCCTAAGCCCAGCAAACCCAATCACAGAGAGAGAGGAATCTAGATAGGCCTAAAAAAAAAAAAAAAGTTTAGTTCCTGTTGGTAGTCAGTAGAGGTGATGGGTCAGTAGGGATTTTATTTTTTTTTATTTTATTTTTTCAGTGGCAGCAAGGGATAGGTTGTGATGGCTGTTGAGTTATAGATGCCAAAAGCAGGGGCCGAGGGAACCTCGGAATCATTCTCAGTCTCAGGAAATAGTGGGGGTTGGTAACCCACCTGGGCCTCAAACGGGTAAAGACCTGTGGAGGAATTACTCAGTGAGTTTTGGGAATACTCGGCCCAAGCTAGAAATCGACTCCATGACGAGGGATTGTCCGCCGCCAAACATCGAAGAGTGTTTTCTAGAGACTGATTAGTACGTTCCGTCTGCCCGTTGGTCTCTGGGTGAAACCCAGAGGAGAGACTCACAGTGGCCCCCAACTGCTTACAAAATACCCGCCAGAATCTGGCCATAAACTGAGGGCCTTAGTCAGAGACCACATCCTGCCGAAGCCCATGCAACCAGAACACATTATTAACCACAAGAAGGGCTGTCTCCCGCGCCAAAGGCAGCTTGGGTAGAGCAACAAAATGAGCCACCTTAGAAAAACGGTCAACCATGACCAAGATGACCGTGTTGCCGTCAGATACAGGCAGTCCCGTAACCAAGTTTAACGCAATATGCGTCCAAGGGTGCCTGGGAATGGGAAAAGGTGGCAGCAGACCAGAGGGATGGAGGTGGGAAGTCTTATTCCTGGAGCATGTGCCACAAGCCACAACAAATTCCCAAATGTCTCTCATTATACCTGTAAGGGTTTTTGCCTTACTTGTGACTTTCTCTCTCCACCTCAATGAGCTGCACCTGCTGCTCGTTGGGGTGGGGGAGATTTGTGAGGGTATTTAGGGCTGGCAGTTGCCAGTCCTCAGCGGCACTGAATTTTGGTCTTACTAGTAGTCTATGGTGTTTTAACTCTCATATTTTGCTGCTGCTCCCTGTTTTGTTTTTATTAAAATCTCCTGTTTTAATCAGCCAGGCACCTGGGTTCTGCATCCCTTATTTTGGTTTTACCTCCCGCCAGACTGCAGTTTGTCTGGTGAAGGAGTTAAACCATGACAGAATGCAGTGCCCAAAATTGGACCCAGCCAGGCTGGGGGAGAAGCGGCCAAGTCTGAGGGGCTGGCAGTGGGCAGCAAGGTAATCCAGTGGCTGGCAGAGGGCAGCAGTTTGGTCCATTGTGGCTGATGCGATCCAGCTCGTGGGGCCAGCGGAGAGCTGCAGCTCAGCCCGTGGGACCGACGGAGAGCTGTGGTCCAGCCCAGGGGGGCTGGCCGAGGGCAGCGGTTCAGCCCATAGGTCTGATGCGTTCCAGCTCGTGTGACTGGCAGGGAGCTGCGGCACAGCCCATGGGACCAGTGGAGTTCTGCGGTTTAGCTCATGGGACAGGTGGTGAGCTGCGCCAGCCCAGGGGCCGCTGGGGAGCAGTGGCCCAGCCCAGGGGCCAGTTGGGAGCAGTATGTCCTGTCCAGGGTGTCCGGTAGGCTGCAGCGGATTGCTCCAGTCCGGGAGGCCGCAGTGGATGGCTTCAGTCTGTTCCTGGTGCTTCAGCACGCCAGGAGTCATGCCTTGGGGGGAGGGTCCTGTAAGGGTTTTGGCCTTACTGCCCCTCCCCTGTGACTTTCTCTCTCTCCACCTCAATGAGCTGCACCTGCTGCTCGTTGGGGTGGAGGAGATTTGTGAGGGAATTTAGGGCTGGCAGTTGCCAGTCCTCAACGGCACTGCATTTTGGTCTTACTAGTAGTCTATGGTGTTTTAACTCTCATATTTTGCGGCTGATCCGTGTTTTGTTTTTATTAAAATCTCCTGTTTTAATCAGCCTGGCACCTGGGTCCTGCATCCCTTATTTTGGTTTTACCTCCCACCAGACTGCAGTTTGTCTGGTGGAGGAGTTAAACCATGACAATACCAGGCCACCAAAAACATTAGGCCAGGAACTTCTTGGTCCGATGGGCCCCTGGGTGCCCAGCCAAGTGGGAAGAATGTCCCCACTGGAGGACCTGTGGCCTAACTGCAGGCGGAATAAACAGATCGCCAGTAGGCTCCCCCCCAGGACCAGGGTCAGGGTCAGTCTTTAAAGCCTCCTGAACCACTGCCTCAATCTCCCACTGAATGGGTGCCACAACCTGAGTAGCCAGGATAACTGGCTCCAGGGTAGGATCGCGGTCAGATCGATCGTAAATCCGTGTCAGGGCGTCAGGCTTAATGTTTTTAGCGCCTGGGCGATAGGTCAGTGTAAAATCAAAACGGTTAAAGAATAATGACCACCGCGCCTGTCGAGAATTACGTCGCTTGGTTCCTGTCGAGAATTACGTCGCTTGGTTTGCTGAATATACTGGAGGTTTTTGTGGTCAGTCCACACCACAAAAGGGTGTTCAGCTCCCTCCAACCAGTGGCGCCACTCCTCGAGTGCCAGCTTGACCACTAATAACTCCCGGTCAACAATACTATAATTGCTGTCCGCGGCAAACAAAGACCGGGAGAAGTACGTGCATGGGTGAAGCTTATTATCCCAACGAGGGCGCTGGGACAAAATAGCACCCACACCCACCTCCGAAGCATCTACCTCCACAACAAATGGGAGGGAGGGATCGGGCAAAACCAAAATAGGCTCTGAGCTAAAACGTTTCTTTAATTTCTGAAAGGTAGCATCAGGTGCTGGAGACCAAAAAAACGCTGAGGAGGTATTCTTCCTGGTGAGCGCAATAATGGGGGCAGCAACCGCACTAAAGTTACAGATAAACCTCCAATAAAAATTAGCAAAGCCCAGGAAGCGTTGAATCTCCTTAATGCTCTGAGGCGCAGGCTAATTCCTGACCGCAGCCACCTTGTCCGAGCCATACAAACCGACCCCTTAGAAACAATAAAGCCCAAGAACGAGACAGTTTTGGCGTGAAACACACATTCCTTGGCTTTAACAAAAAGTTTGGCATTGAGGAGGGCCTCAAGCATGCGCCTGACATGTTGTTTTTGCTCCGAGAATGTTGAAGAAAAAAATCAAAATGTCGTCAAGATAAAAGAAGACGAATTTCTCCAACATCTCTCGGAGGACGTCATTTAAGAGTGCCTGAAACGCCGAGGAGGCGTTAACCAGCCCGAACGGTAAGACCAAATATTCATAGTACCCGTCATGAGTGTTAAATGTTGTCTTCCATTCGTCCCCCTCCCAAATGCGAACCAAATTATTAGCATCAGGCCTCAATGTCAACTTTTTTCTCAAGGAGCATGCATGCTCCTAAAAAAATTTTTTAGGAGTACAATTAAATTTTTAGGAGCATGAAATAAGTTTTGGGAGCACAAAATTAACAAAGTACTAAAAAAGGAACTTAAATATAAAAAAAAAAACTACAAAAATCAAGATAAAGTCTTTATGTTTTAATTAAGGTAACAGCTTCAGTTTCAAGAACAAGGGGGAGGGGGTGTGCCACTCAATCTGTTGCCCATGAGCAACTGGCCAGGGGGGAGCAATCATCATCCCATTCAACCAGAGGGCAAGAATTTTGGTTCCTACATCATGTCTGACGAGCAGCTAATAATCGCGATCTCAATCCAGCCGGAGCTCGATGATACCACCCTTAAAAAATTATAAAAACAAAAACCGAAAGCATGACGCATGGAATAGAGTGTATGCAATCATCTGCGTTTCAGGTGAGAGCATGTTTTAAATTACGTTTCTCTCTTTAGCCGAATATGCTTTTGGAAGCTAATTGTCAGCCAACTGTGGACATCAAACCATGCCTTAGCCGACAATAGAAAACAGAAAAGGCGATCTATAAGTGGTACTATTTATGGGTCAATGTTATGAATTTTGAATTGTCAGCGATCTTAACCAAGGCAGATAATG
The DNA here is from genome assembly GCA_029721435.1 of Gymnothorax reevesii. NCBI lineage: Eukaryota > Metazoa > Chordata > Actinopteri > Anguilliformes > Muraenidae > Gymnothorax > Gymnothorax reevesii. The sequence continues at coordinate 76,075,938 of CM056584.1, read as the reverse complement.
ACGTGTATGCACCCGCTGGTATGTTATACAGCCACTACTTGTTTCCCTCTGACATGTTTGCAGTGGGAAGTAAACCATCGGGTAGCCATGGCAACCAACGCTGACAGCAGAGATTTTTTCTGCCGGCGAGTACAACTTCAGCGAGTAGCGAGGAGCGATGGGCGAGTAGCGAAATGTGTGATTGAGGCTTTAAGCTCTCAACATCGCATGGCCCAGCATTAAGCTTATTACGATAGCGCGAATCCTACCTCTGAAAACGGAGCTTCGAAACAACTCGCAACACAGCTTTGTACAAAACCCAAAATCAGTGAAGTTGGCACGTTATGTAAATCGTAGATAAAAACAGAATACAATGATTTGCAAATTCTTTTCAACTTATATTCAATTGAATACACTGCAAAGACAAGATGTTTAATGTTCAAACTGAGAAACTTTTTTTTTTTTTTGCAAATAATCATTAACTTAGAATTTAAAGGCAGCAACACATTGCAAAAAAGTTGGCACAGGGGCCTTTTAACCACTGTGTTACATCGCCTTTCCTTATAACGACACTCAGTAAACGTTTGGGAACTGAGAAGACCAATTTTAAAAGCTTTTCAGGTGGAACTCTTTCCCATTCTTCCTTGATGTACAGCTTAAGTTTTTCAACAGTCCGGGGTCTCCGTTGTCGTATTTTACGCTTCATAATGCGCCACACATTTTCAATGGGGGACAGGTCTGGACTACAGGCAGGCCAGTCTAGTACCCGCACTCTTTTACTAAGGAGCCATGCTGTTGTAACACGTGCAGAATGTGGCTTGGCATTGTCTTGCTGAAATAAGCAGGGGCGTCCATGAAAAAGATTTTGCTTGGATGGCAACATATGTTGCTCCAAAACCTGTATGTACCTTTCAGCATTAATGGTGCCTTCACATATGTGTAAGTTGCCCATGCCTTGGGCACTAATACACCCCCATACCATCACAGATGCTGGCTTTTGAACTTTGCGCCTATAACAGTCCGGATTGTTGTTTTCCTTTTTGGTCCGGAGGACACGACGTCCACAGTTTCCAAAAACAATTTGAAATATGGACTCGTCAGACCACAGAACACTTTTCCACTTTGCATCAGTCCATCTTAAATGAGCTTGGGCCCATCGAAGCCGGCGCCGTTTCTGGGTGCTGTTGATAAATGGCTTTCGCTTTGCATTGTAAAGTTTTAACTTGCACTAGCAGATGTAGCGACGAACTGTAGTTACTGACAGTGGTTTTCTGAAGTGTTCCTGAGCCCATGTGGTGATGTCCTTTACACACTGATGTCGGTTTTTGATGCAGTACCGTATGAGGGATCGAAGGTCACAGGCATTCAATGTCGGTTTTCGGCCTTGTCGCTTACGTGCAGTGATTTCTCCAGATCCTCTGAACCTTTTGACGATATTACGGACCGTAGATGATGAAATCCCTAAATTTCTTGCAATAGCTCGTTGAGGAATGTTGTTTTTAAACTGTTCGACAATCAGCTCACGCATTTGTCCACTAAGTGGTGACCCTCGCCCCATCCTTGTTTGTGAATGACTGAGCATTTCAGGGAAGCTGCTTTTATACCCAATCATGGCATCCACCTGTTCCCAATTAGCCCGTTCACCTGTGGGATGTTCCAAATAAGTGTTTGATGAGCATTCCTCAACTCTCTCAGTCTTTTTTACCACTTGTGCCGGCTTTTTTGAAACATGTTGCAGGCATCAAATTCCAAATGAGCTAAATTTTGCAAAAAATTACAAAGTTTACCTGTTCGAACATTAAGTAACTTGTCTTTGCAGTGTATTCAATAGAATATAGGCTGAAAAGGATTTGCAAATCATTGTATTCTGTTTTTATTTACGATTTTATCTGGTTTTGGGTTTTGTACTATCATATGCAAGTGTTACTTTTCTCTAACTATTTGATTTGCAGGATATAGAGGTCCTCAAGTATGACGCCCCCCATCTAATTGTCTGCATTTGCACATTGCGCAGTACTAATTTTGATGGCCATTTATTAAAAATTTCCACCACAGAATCTCTTCATATTGGGTGGGCTTATACTAGGATCCATGTACTATCATATGCAAATGTTACTTTTCTGTAACTATTTGATTTGCAGGAAATAGAGGTCCTCAAGTATGACGCCCCCATCCAATTGTCTGCATTCACACATTGCGCAGTACTAACTTTGATGGCCATTTATTAAACATTTCCACCACAGAATCTTTTCATATTATGTGTTCTTATCGTAGGATCCATTTACTATGATATGCAACCGTTATTTTTCACAAACTTTTTGATTTGCAGAAATTACAGGCAGTTGCGGCTCGTGAATTGGCAACAGGGGGAGCTCAAACAATCCCTTAAAGTTAATGATTGTTCATGACCTGTTTTCAATCATTAATTTAAATTACTATAACAGAAACTCAGAAAATTCAACATTATCTGATGTGGCCAGTTTTCATTAATAACGCATACCTGTCAACTCTCACGCATTCGGCATGAGTTTAAGTGGCATTTTTACGTTCCTCTGCTGTAGACAGCAATTATTCTATCAACGCGTATGTAAGAGATTTTCGCGTGGAATTTAAGTACTTGTGCATGGAGGGGTTGGAAGCAATGGAATTACATAAAGATGTTTCAAATTATCTTATTTAATTTAAACAATCATGAAACAAATGCATTGCTTCCAAACCCCAACCCCTGAGTAAATAAAAGCGTGAGAAGTCTGGAGTTGTAATCAGTATGCGTTATAAATGAAAACTGGCCACATCTGATAATGTAGAGAGTTTCCGGGGTTTCTGTTATGGTAGTTTAAATGAATGATTGAAAACAGGTCATGACCAGTCATTAATTTTAAGGGATTGTTTGAGCTTCCCCTATTGCCAGTTCACCAGCCGCCGCTGATTATATGCCAGAAACATGACCTCCCTATTAAATCATCTGCATTCGCACATTTCACAGTACCAACTTTGATACCCATTTATTTAATATATCCAACATGGAATTTCTTCCTATTCAGACATCCTGTACTGGAATGCAGGCAGTGTTGCATGCAAGTGCTATATTTTTCAATTTTAACCATTTCAGGCCCTCAGACATGCCCCCATTTAGTTGTTCCCAATTGCAAAGCACATACTTTGATGGCTGTTTACATGTTGATTCATCCATGCAATCTCTCTTTATTCAATAAGCTTTTACTACAGCATGTGCAGTATGGTTTGGGCCCCCTAATTTCCACAGACATTTTTAATTACACAAGTATTATGGTCCCTGCTTGAATTTTCTTGTATTTTGTCCACCTAAAAAGAACAATTCTAACGGGAATTCCCACATTAATTTCACAGTGACATCTACCTTTTTCCTTTTGCTTTAAGTAAAACATTATTTCAGTTACATGCAATTGTTTGTCTTCTGGATTAACAGCAGCTCACCAAAATCTCACATTTCAATCTGCACAAAATGCCAACTATTTCTTGAAAAAAGAAAAATAAAAATCATTTTCAAACCACATTATGGCAGTTGTTGACGATTTTTTTGTGAACAAATTACACGCATTCTTTCGCTGAATAAGCCTCGGTATTTCTCTCAACAAGCCGATTTTTGACAGTAATTGTATCACGTGTCAAATTTTTAGCGGTGATAGTTTGACCGTCATTTTTCGACCTGGTGATAGCTTAACCGCAGTCCCTCACTACTGTCGCCTGGCTCACTACAGCAGTTTAGCCTTTTAAAAATCTCATCCTGTTCTCAAGAAGTAACGAATGTTTTAAAATTAAGATCGCTAAATACATATATATGAAGTTTTATTTTATTGTTTTTGCAAAGCAGTGGAGAGTGCTGTCTGAATAAACTTCGTTCCTCATTTTTTAAGTGAGACTAAAGAGGAGTTCCCGGAGCGTAAGTGGACTGGATAGGTTCACTCCTGCTAGTTATGGGACTCCTTTCTGTTAAATATCTGTGCTCCTGACCTGAAAGCCGATGAAAACAAATTTTATTTTACAACAAACTGCCTATTGTTCGTCGTTGTATGATGTTACCGTCGCATTAAAAACAAAGACCTCATAGGTGAAATATAGGCCGCGGAAATGCTTCATGGAAAATCGCTAAAATCAGTCCGACTTCCCTGCAGATTTCTTCCCCGCACCCCATTTACCTCTGACTCCTGTTCTCCCGTCCCACCCCACAACACTCAACTTACTTCGATACTTTACCTACATTTAGCTGTTCTGTTCCTTCAGCTCGTCTTCTCCCCGTCTTTACTCCGAAATGGCGCTTCTACTTCAGTTTTACTTTCTCTTTCCAGTTGTGCAATTTTTTTTGTTGCGCATGTGCCTTAAGGTTAGTTTGATTTATTCGTATGAAAGAAACAGGCGTGTCAATGTGTTAAAATATGCACGATGATCTTGAACACATTATTTGGTTTATTCGCGAAGTGGAAGATAATCCTGCGGTTCATGTTCATCTGCTGAGTCCCACAGAAGGGTAGATGGCCCGTGTCACTAATATACAATAACAGGCGGGTGTCGCAGATTCAGTACAATCCTTCATCCTGCAGCCGTGAGTGAAGACTCGCATCAGAGGAGCGTTTCAGCTGCTTCCGCCCGATCATGTCGGAGAAACTGATTTCACAGACTAAAGGAAATTTACCGAGTTGTAAATCACGTCTTAAATGATTGTAGTTTCTTTGACGTATTCTTCTCTGCATCCCTCTTATTATTTGATTAACCTACATATAATTTTGTAGCAACACGCATAGTTGAGTCTGGTGAACCTATATAGGCTATAATAAAACGACAAAAAAAAAAAACAAAACAAAAAAACTGGGTTGTAACATTACATTTGGTACATCTTTTTACCAAAAGAAAAAATGTTAAGCAGAGATCTGTAATCCTGGTTGAGGCGAACTTCTTCTGGTTTTCCAGGGTGTTCAGCGCTTTCTTCATCGTGAAGTTCACTCCTAATCAGGATCTGACTGGACAAAACCAGCAAGACCTGCTCTGATTCACCAACTCCCGTGCTGTTTCTCAAGTTAGGATTTTTTTATTTGGCGGGACAACTGCTCTGAGTCAAACCCGGGGCCTGTACCATAAAGCTGGATTTGGGCTGATCGCGGTATCCTCAGGTTTAACATGGGTTTTCTGTACCATGAAGGCGGCTCACTTCTTACCGAGGTGTCACCGCGGCAACATAAGCTGAACGGCTCACTGCTCCGGTGCAGGTTTAATTCTAGATTCAGGTCACAGCGTACAAAAGCACCACCTACCGACCAATTAGTTCTCTGAGAAAATGGCATTATCGTCCGTAGAGGTATCAGCGGAGTTCGTTGTGCGGATGAAAACCAATATGTACGATACAGGTTCTCATCTGTATAATAGTAATTGCTACGTTCATTCGCTCAGTTATTCAATAAATCATTTAAATTTAATCCTTCTTCCAAGTTGGAATCTTCCAGAAAAATCTGGGACACGAAACTGTCCGTAACAGTGTGCAGTATGGTTTGGGCCCACTAATTTCCACAAACATTTTTGATTACACAAGTATTATGGTCCCTGCTTGAATTTTCTCGTATTTTGTCCACCTAAAAAGAACAATTCTAATGGGAATTCCTTCATTAATTTCACAGTGACACCTACCATTTTTTTTCCTTTTGCTTTAAGTAAAACATTATTTCAGTTACATGCAACTGTTTGTCTTCTGGATTAACAGCAGCTCACCAATCTCACATTTCAATCTGCACGAAATGTCAACGATTTCTTTAAAAAAGAAAAGTAAAAATCATTTTCAAACCACATTATGGCAGTTGTTGACGATTTTTTTTCTGAACAAAATACACGCATTCTTCCGTTGAATAAGCCTCGGTTTTTCTCTCAACAAGCCGATTCTTGCAATTGTATCACGTGACCATAGTACCGCGACATCCGCTGTAATTGCGCATCAAATTTTTAGCGGTGATAGTTTGACCGTCAGTTTTCGACCTGGTGATAGCTTAACCGCAGTCCCTCACTACTGTCGCCTGGCTCACTACAGCAGTTTTGCGTTTTAAAAATATCACCCTGTTCTCAAGAAGTAACGAATGTTTTAAAAGTAAGATCGCTAAATACATATATATGAAGTTTTATTTTATTGTTTTTGCAAAGCAGTGGAGAGTGCTGTCTGAATAAACTGCGTTCCTCATTTTTAAATTGAGACTAAAGAGGAGTTCCCGGAGCGTAAGTGGACTGGATAGGTTCACTCCTGCTAGTTATGGGACTCCTTTCTGTTAAATATCTGTGCTCCTGACCTGAAAGCCGATGAAAACAAATTTTATTTTATGACAAACTGGATATTGCTCGTCGTTGTATGATGTTACCGTCGCATTAAAAACAAAGACCTCACAGGTGAAATACAGGCCGCGGAAATGCTTCATGGAAAATCGCTAAAATCAGTCCGACTTCCCCGCAGATTTCTTCCCCAAACCCCATTTACCTCTGACTCCTGTTCTCCCGTCCCACCCCACAACACTCAACTTACTTCGATACTTTAACTAAATTTAGCTGTTCTGTTCCTTCAGCTCGTCTTCTCCCCGTCTTTACTCCGAAATGGCGCTTCTACTTCAGTTTTACTTTCTCTTTCCAGTTGTGCAATTTTTTGTTGCGCATGTGCCTTAACGTTAGTTTGATGTATTCGTATGAAAGAAACAGGCGTGTCAATGTGTTAAAATATGCACGATGATCTTGAACACATTATTTGGTCTATTCGCGAAGTGGAAGATAATCCTGCTGTTCATGTTCATCTGCTGAGTCCCACAGAAGGGTAGATGGCCCATGTCACTAATATACAATAACAGGCAGGTGTCGCAGATTCAGTAAAATCCTTCATCCTGCAGCCGCGAGTGAAGACTCGTATCAGAGGAGCGTTTCAGCTGCTTCCGCCCGATCATGTCGGAGAAACTGATTTCACAGACAAAAGGAAATTTTCCGAGTTGTAAATCACGTCTTAAATGATTGTAGTTGCTTTGACGTATTCTTCTATGCATCACTCTTATTTATTTGATTAGCCTACTTATTATTTTTGTAGCAACACGCATAGTTGAGTCTGGTGAACCTATATAGGCTATAGTAAAACGAAAAAAAAAAAAAACAAAACAAAAAAACTGGGTTGTAACATTACATTTGGTACATCTTTTTACCAAAAGAAAAAATGTTAAGCAGAGATCTGTAATCCTGGTTGAGGCGAATTTCTTCTGGTTTTCCAGGGTGTTTAGCGCTTTCTTCATCGTGAAGTTCACTCCTAATCAGGATCTGACTGGACAAAACCAGCAAGACCTGCTCTGATTCACCAACTCCCGTGCTGTTTCTCAAGTTAGGATTTTTTTATTTGGCGGGACAACTGCTCTGAGTCAAACCCGGGGCCTGTACCATAAAGCTGGATTTGGGCTGATCGCGGTATCCTCAGGTTTAACATGGGTTTTCTGTACCATGAAGGCGGCTCACTTCTTACCGAGGTATGTCACCGCGGCAACATAAGCTGAACGGCTAACCTGCTCCGGTGCAGGTTTAATTCTAGATTCAGATCACAGCGTACAAAAGCACCACCCACCGACCAATTAGTTCTCTGAGAAAATGGCATTATCGTCCGTAGAGGTTTCAGCGGAGTTCGGTGCGCGGATTAAAACCAATATGTACGATACAGGTTCTCATCTGAGGGTCTGTCATGGCGAACGCAGCGGAGTCGTGCGCATATAATTTCACTTCTTTAGTGTATCACAATGGTGTAGTCCAGGGGTTCCCAAACTTTTCCAAATCAGGGCCCACTTGAAAATCAAAAAAATGTCCACGGCCCACCTTTGTCCTATAAACGGTACATAGACAAAATTATGCATTCTCAGAACACTTAACAGCAACAATAATTGTTGTTGTTGTTAAGAAAATGAAATAAAATAAAAAAACAACGACAATAATTGGTGTTGTTTTTTATTAGAATTATTATTCCTATTATTTTTCTTATTATTATATTATTATTATTATTATTATTATTATTATAAAGATTCAGGATTGAAATGAAAGCAGGGGGATAAAGGAAGCCCAAACTTTTAAATCTGTGGTGTACACACAAGACAGAATTAATTATCGAACACAGTACGTGCTCCTCCGATTATGACTCCCGGTCATGATGACCAGAAAGCTACGTTCCGATCATAAACGATATAAGGTTCCTAAAATATTGTGAGGTCAATAACACTCAATAGGTTATTACTTCTAAATATTTTTTTTTTAAATCGTGCAATAAATATTTTACAATGAAAAAAAAAAAATCATATTTGCAAAAATGAATCATATTTTTAATGACCTCTCACGGCCCACCTGCAGTACCACTGTGTGCGGCCCACACTTTGGGAATCACTGGTGTAGTCTATTTTTCCACAGGCAAAAGCTATAAAGCCTTGTACTTGTTGCACTTATGAAAGTAAGCCTACTGATCGCTTTCAATAATGTTTTTGTTGTAATTCAGTATTTGCTGTCCGGCTCTTTTGACACCGCCGGGGTTGCAGCTGGGGAAAAAAATCCATAAACGCCATAAGAATACATCCTCGCATCACGTCACTTTAATGAAGTACGCAACTGTAATTTTACTGATGGGACAGTGACATTATAAACGATAAGGTGCACACATCCATATACCCAATAGGCTTCGTGCTGGATCATGTCCTGCAAAGCAGAAAAGGAAAGAGATGCGCTCACTAGCCTACATTCCAGCAATAGCCCACATACAATCATGAATACCGGAGTTATTTGGAGTGATATTATCATTATAATGAACTTACGAATTTATACGCTCGGTGATTTATTCTAATTTATTTATTTATTTATTTTTTTGCGAACTGGCTTTTCTGTATTTAGCAGCTGCAACGGAGTAAATTTTTGCCAGGATGATATTGCAGAGAGAGATTTCCGTCTCCCTGCGTCTGCTTAGGGGGGAGGGGCATTTGATCGCTAATGACAGCCACCTGTGCTCGGCTGCAGGGAGGAGGACGCTGGGTGAACAGTGGACAGAAAACGGCGTGAGCCATGGAAGAGATGACCTGGTTTCCCCTGTGGCGATGGCACTGAGATGGGAGGGCGCTGTTCGCAACTTTTAGCAGTGGCGGTCCTACAGGAGGGGCGAAGACATGTCCCTTTTAGTCCTGGCTAGATCTCAATCAATTTCCTTTATTGATGTCTTTTCCAATTATTGTAGGTAAGTGGCAACTGAAGACACGGTTTCTCTCCACATGCGATCTAACAGCAATCAAATCGCGGGTTAAATTCAGTACAGTGGCGGAACAGAGAATTGGGTTGCACAAAACAGCCGTTGAAGACAATTATAAATCCTGACCTGTTCTAAGTCATCTTCATGATTAACAAAAGGTTCACTCCCAGAGCGCTCCGCATTTAACAGGTGCTGCTTTTTCTCCCCAATTAGGTAAGACGACAATCATTCATCTGGACGTGTATTTGCTGTATTTAAATCTACGTTATTCAAAATTGCATAGCCTACCTGTCGACTCTCGCTAATTGCTTGAGCTGCACGCTTTTTATAACCTAGTGCCGAGTGCCACTGTTTTTTTTTTTTATCAACCCACGAAATACCGAGAGTGAGAGTCCGCGTTTCATTTCATTTCATTCAACACGGACCAGTTCAATCACGCGAAGCATTGGCCAATTAATAAGCAAATTATTTTCCTGCACTGAATTTAGCCAATGATTTAATCGCTGTTAGATCAGTGAAAAACCATGTCTTCAGTTGCTAATTACGATAATTGGAAAAGACGTCAATAAAGGAAAATGATGAGATCTAGCCAGGACTAAAAGGGACGTGTCTTTGCCCCTCCTGTAGGACCGCCACTGACTTTTAGGTGTTGCTGGCAGTGAAGACAGTTGACCAGGGGAGTTGTTCCTGAATTTGGAGGGGAGGCTGAATACCTCCTTTAGGCTGTGAGGGATTGGGGTCTTGGGTGCTGCTGCCTGCTTGTAGTTAAAGACTTGCCGTGTATTTCAAACCTTCCGCCTCCTTGCCGCTGGTTGTATGTAATGAATTGTACCAGGATCTGTGCCAATGAATGAATTGTACTGACCTTTGTTGATAAATGAATCGCTTTGATTATGTTGAGAAATTAATTACTGGGGCTATCTATATTAAAGTGATTCCTTGACTCCATTGTTCGCACCCCACGGAGGGATGTCGTCGCCAGATTGGGCGAGTTAGGAACATTCAAAATATTTTAATGTTATTTGTCTTGATATGGTGTCCCTTGTATTGCGCAATTTTTAAATAGGTCTCAATATGCGGGACACTCTGCCAGGGGTTCTTCTAGAGGTAACGCTGTGGCTATGAGGCCTCCTGTGTCCCCTGAGTGATAGACGTGGTTTGCTCCGCCTGTAGTTGGGCAGGCTTTTTTGGGCGCTGTGCAATTCCATTTGTGTGTTAATACTGTGAGATGGACGCTGCTTGCCAATGGTGCGCAATGCAGTGATATGTGGGTGCATAAAGTTGTGTTGAAGATTTTATTTCAGCATTATTCATTATATTCATTATGCATGATTATATATATTTTTATCATTATTCATTCATTGCTCATACTGATAATCAATAACCATATTATGTGGGCAGCAGAAAGACACACATATAACATAACACAAATATACATACCAGCAGTTCACACACAGACAGAGTAGGGAGGGGATTAGGCCCCCCGAACCTAGTCCAGAACAGGCGGCGGGACTGCAAAGTTCCAAGGGCACGTGAAAGACTTTCTATAGTGCAGGGGAGAGGACTGAAGGCCCCTGTGTCTAGTGAAGTATGAATTGACATACTGCTGTGGTACCGTCTAGTCGGCGTGTTTGTCGCATGTAACTGTGGGCAACACGTTGTACGTGGGTGACAGCCCACACCTAGCAGAGGTGCGTGAGAGATGACCTCTGTGAACAGGCGAGGCTGGTGAAAATGGTCAAAGTTTCGATTTCCATAGCGAAGTGGGGTAGGGATCAGACCGTCGTTCCCACCTAGGCGGCTGACAACCACTACGGGATTCTGGGGATCGCTATCGACTGGGTCACCGGCTGGTCGGTCGCAGAGGGCAGTAAGACCATGAGTTGGCAGCCGCGCTCGGCTCAATGTACAGTCAGGCCACCATAAGCCAAAAGCGAATGCGTTAGTGGGCGAGTGGTGCTTCTGTGATCGGTGGGCTCTGAAAAGAAGACACCGGGAAGCAGAGGGCAGAGTTCTGAACCTGGGGGAGCCTGGGCAAAGATCTCTGTGGAAAGGGATCTAGCCTGGAACTGCACCCTGGGAGAGGGAGGTTCGAAGGATCTAGGTGACACATATACAAGCAATTCAGTTCACACATGCAGGAGCAGCTCACACACACATAAGCAGCAGCTTCTGTAGCCTTGATTAGTAAGCAGGCTTCTGTTTAGTTGATTCAAAAAAACATAATCAGAGGATGTATTTGATTTCTCTAGCTTTGATCAATATTTGTTCGGCAAAATCATTGGTTGTACTGAAAAACATAATCAAATGAATCATTTTTAATAATTTGATATGCATCAAATTCATCCACTGGTATCTTTTTCTTTTTCATCTGCCTGTATTCTCTTGCTGGGTGTGGCCGTCCACAATAATGCGCATGCGTCTCTGCATTCCTGAGGGAGTAGGTAACAGGTTTCAGGTTGCCTGTCCAATGGTAGTGCGAGAATGAGAGATATATAACCGGCCTGTTAACGCCAGTTCTTCAGGGGGGAGTTCTGCAGTTCTTCTTGGGGGCAGTTCCTCTTGCGCAAGAGGAACTCGGCTTTACATTTATCAACATGACACAATAAAGTCTAATTTTCTTTTTCAGAATCTGTCTCTCTCCAATTGCTTGAGGATGGGGGAATCTCAATATGTTGAAGAAAATCCACAACAGTTGCTGTGGTAATATTTAAGTGTGCAGTGTGCATCCTATGGTGTTTTATGGATGTGTATTATGGGTTTGCTGTGCTGTGGTTGGAAGGGAGGGTCAAAGTGTGGCCATTTCGAGAACTCTTTAGGAGCTTCTGGTCTGAGTGTCAGCTCTTATTTATTTAATGTTAATAAAGTATTGTGTTTTTATAATAAATCCTGGCGTGGTATGTATTGTCTTGCATCTGACTCTGGACCATACCGGGTTAACAAAGGTGGTGGCAGCTTACGCGATGTTTAATAAAAACTAAAATCAAAGTTTATTACAATATCATTTAAACTCAAGCCAAATATGTGAAAGTTGAGAGCCCTGTGTAAATAATGAAAACAGTAGTTGGTTATCAGGTAACGTAACTTTTTTTTAAATAAAAATAATTTGTCGAGGCTGTAAACGTAGCTTTTATCCCCGTATGCTTCCTGAAATTATGTTATAATTTTAGTTTCGGTAGTAGCCTCAACCGAGACTCCGCTAACGTTAGTTTTTACTGTGCACAGTATAGTTACACAGTATGGTATATGCCCTTGCCATTGGGTAGACGTCAGAAGGGATCTAGTTGCGGTACTTTCCGCTTCGTGGAAGTCTGCATTTTTAACGGTCCTCCCTTAATTCCATCCATAAAACTGACATATAGTGTGAGGGACAAGTTAGATTTATGGTTAGGGGATAGAGCCAAGGTTGAGGTTAGGAAAAAAACTGCTACTGGATCCCTTCTGACGTCTACCTTGCCGTTGCTTCTCCCGGGGTTCCTCACTTCCTTCAAGCTCACTTGCGGCTCCTCCTACCTTCTGGACAGACCAAACACTGCTTACTGACGTAAGAAGCATCACCAGATGTGCGCCTGTATTTGAATATAGCGCAGGAATGTCACCACAGACACACTGATTGCTTTACCTGGCAAAGAATGCAAGTGCTTTCATCAGTGAGTCATAGGCCCAATCACCGTTGTTTTATCCCCCCTGTGATAGACACTGACTTAACTGACAGTAACGAGACGGAAATCTTATGGATTACCACTTTTACCCATTTCCCAGTTCATGCTCTGTGACTGTAACCACAATTCTGAAATTAATTCCCTGCTCTATTTGCAAACTCCCAGCTGCACATCCTCCTCCACAAGTGTAACATTACACACACACACACACACACACACACACACACACACACACACATATATATATATATGTAACCCCTTTTTGGACGGGTGTTAATCACCCAGCACAGTACAGGCTACTTATAGTTACCCTAAATCACAATAAATAATGGCGCAACAGGATCCGAAGTTCTCAGCGGTGGAATGGTGAGCTGGCTGAGATTCCTTATACCACAAGCGTAATTGAATAACTGTGTAGTAGTAGTAAATAGGAATATGAATACTTATAAATGATTACAAATTTAGTAGCGCGGTGCCTCCACTGTGGAAAAACTACACTTACCCTCAAGCCAGTGCAGGATGTATCTCCCCAGAATTCAAATACATTATGTTCAATCTATTATAATGAATGCTCTAGCTATGTAACTGTAGTGTATTCAATTACAATACACTCATTAAGCTACCTAAATAGCACTCTTCATGGCAATACCGTTAGCCAGGTGGAAAAAAATGAGCTGCCAACACCCCAGATAGAATTAAGTAATAATGATTATATTTATTAATAAGAAATAATAATAATAATAGGAAATATTATTGATATGTAACCATGAAAGTGAAAACATTTAATATACAACACATTAAGTGATTTCCCGTATGAATAACAAGTAAAGCGATTTATAATTAACAAAGATCTAAAAAAAAACAAAACATAGCGCACAGTTGGGGCCCGTATGTTGGTGCACAAAGGTTACGTCAGCTTTTGAGCAAACGTTAGCTCCGTCAAGGATCCACAGCTCTCTGAGCCGTAGGCAAAGTAGCAACCGCGACAGTGCCCTTGATTCGACTCGCTCGCAGCAAAATGTGTGGTGCGTAACTTACGACCAGTCTTCCCACTCAGTCCTGGAGCTTACGGCTGTGTCTTTCTACCAGCCTCCAGACTAACAGTACGGACGGGGGGAATTAACAGATCGCAATCTGCTCTGGCTCGCCTAGCGGTACACGCAGCTTGGCGGTGCAACTACGACCCCTGTTGGTCCAGCACCGAGTCTTCCTCCAACACGGAGCACTCACGCCGCCAGTCCCAGGTCTTCAACAGCCCATAAAGTTCACCTTAGCCCGAATAAATCCGTAACCCTATCGCTAATATTTAGCGAGGTTATAAGAAAACGTCAAGGGCAAAAAAAACAAACTTAACCGTCGAATCACACCAGACTGTCGCTGTCTCCACTCCAAAACAAAAACGGCCAACGTACCAAGCTATGTCCCAACGGTCCCCGGTAATCAGCACGAGCATAAAACATGTACTAATTATTATTGGTGGATTATAAAATTCAAATAAAAACAGAAGAAATACATCTGATTAGCTAATACAGTTTGTCACATCAGAAGAGTGAAAATATTCCCAAACACAAAGCATTATGGTAAATGGAGTTTTGTAAAATACACAGTACACAGTATTGTTTTAGAGGACCTTACACTCTCCCCCCACCAAACAAACAGCATGCCCCCATGCTGGGTCAAATACATTGAAAAGGAAAGTACAGGTAACAAAACAAACAAAACAAAGTAGCAAAACAACAAACATAAACTAGTACGTTAAACTAGCAATGGGTGTCATGACAGTCTTACATGGCATAAGAACTGGCCTGTGTGTGCATGTGCTACAAAGAGCCTGTGGAGAACACCACCAGGCATGAGAATTATTCCTTTCAAAGGATGGTTGCACTGAGGCTAGAGTGGACGCTACTACAGTGTGCCCACTCTGCACTCCCAGCTTGCCATAATTCAAGCGATTAGTCGGCTGTCTTTCCCTATGTGACCTACGCACTGCAAGGGGTACTGCGACTGAGGCAGTTGCAGGGTCAGCTACAGAGTGAACATCAGGAGGACTACCATCCTGATCAGCATCTACTAAATCTTCTACCACCTCAGGGGACTTATGTGAAGAGGCAGGGAGTGCAGTGTTGATTGAAGCTAGCAAATTATCACTAGGCGTGTGTACTAAACTAGGGCTTCTAGATGTCGCGGAGACACACGGCGCAGGGGACTCCGGTGTAGGCTGGCTAACCTGTGTGCTGGCTCCCAAAGGAGTGTGTTGCACAGCATCCTCAATATAACAGCCATATTCCGAATCAGAATCAGAACCTACAGAGCTAAAATGTGTGGGCACTACAGGGGGCAACACTTCAGGCACACCAGCTCTGTGCTTCTCCTTAGTCCTCCTACGTCTCACAGCTCTTGGGCACAAAGCTGAGGGGGCGTCAACCACAGGGCCTAATCTCACCTCCTGTCCCAAAGGCAATATGTGGTTGCGGTGCAACACCTTGACTGGCCCTTTACCATCAAAAGGTTTCAGTCTGTACACCGGAAGATCAGACAGCTGACTGTCCACAATGTAAGGAAAAGAATTCCATCTGTCAGCCAACTTCTGCTGCCCTTTCAGACCCAGATTCCGAATCAAAACTCGATCCCCAGAATTCAGGCTATGATATCGGACTTTCTGGTCATAACGCTCCTTGTTGCTCTGGTTCATCCTATCCACTGAGGCTCGTGCCAGCTGGTAAGCAACTTGCAACTCCTCTTTCATCTGGGTCACATACCTGAAGTGTGACACAGATGACGCGTCCTTAGATGAAACACCAAAACACACATCTACTGGGAGCCGGGCCTCCCGACCAAACAATAAGAAATAGGGAGAGTATCCAGTTGCCTCATTAGGAGTACAATTATACGCATGCACCAAATGCGCAATGTGCTGACTCCATTTAGACTTCTGATGTGACTCCAGGGTGCCCAACATGTCCAACAAAGTCCGGTTGAACCTTTCAGGTTGTGGGTCACCCTGTGGGTGATAAGGAGATGTTCTCGACTTTTTCACACCCAACATGGTCAACATCTCTGTTACCAGTCTGCTCTCAAAATCCCTACCTTGGTCAGAGTGAATACGAGTGGGCAAGCCGTAATGAATAAAATACTTCTCCCACAGGGTCCTCACCACTGTGACCGCTGTCTGGTCCTTAGTAGGAAAGGCCTGTGCATACCGAGTGAAATGGTCGGTAATGACTAACACATTACAGACATTGCGAGAATCAGGCTCAAGGCAAAGAAAATCAATGCATACCAGATCCATCGGCCCGGAACTCTGGAGATGCGAAAGAGGGGCAACTCTTTGTGGCAGCGTTTTCCGCTTGATGCAGCGTTCGCAAGTCTTACAGTGCTTCTCTACGTCAATTTTCATGCGAGGCCAGTAAAATCTGTCACGCACTAAGCTGTATGATTTATCGAATCCTAAGTGGCCAATGTCATCATGCAGCAGCCTAAAAACAAGACCATGAAACTGCCGTGGCAGCACCAACTGTCTGACCTGCTGATCACCGTGCTTAACCGTCCTGTGCAACAAGCCATTGTCAATAGAGAGCTTAGCCCACTCCTTTTTCAGGACCTTCATGTCAGGATGCCGTGTCAGGATGCTGCTAGCAGGCTCCTTAAGATTCACCGCATGCCAAACCTCCCCTATACAAGCATCATTCTTCTGGGCTTCTTGAAGCTCATCAGAACTAAAAACAGGCAACTCATCAGGCGCTACTGCAGCAACATGCGAGTACGCCTCGGGAACAGCTGACTCGTGACTGCAAATCTGATCTGCCACACGCGGAAAAGAAGGGCAACCTGCCCTCTGTGTGGCCACCACCTGACAAATAGCTCGCACCCCAGGGGCTGGAATCTCTTGCCACTCATCATCAGGGGACAGACTGATGTGAGGGCGTCGTGACAGTGCATCTGCATCCAGGTTCCGTTTCCCTGGCCTATACTTCAGGCTGAAGTTGTAGGTTGACAAAGCTGACAGCCAACGGTGACCAGTGGCATCAAGTTTTGCAGACTTAGTTATATAAGTCAGCGGGTTGTTGTCTGTCCTGACTTCAAAGGTGGCCCCATAAAGGTAATCATGCAGCCGATCCACAATAGCCCACTTCAAAGCTAAAAACTCCAACTTGTGAGCAGGGTAATTCTTCTCTGAAGGGGAAAGACTGCGACTGATGAATGCCACTGGACGCAACCCGTCAACATGCTCCTGGTACAGAACGCCACCCAAGCCGTCCAGGCTTGCATCCACATGCAAAACATATGGCGTTTGGGGATCTGCAAAAGCCAAAACTGGAGCCCGAGTCAACCTTTGCTTAAGCTCTTGAAAAGCAGCCTCACACTGGTCACTCCACCTGGGACCAAAAGGCTCAGAGGGCCGGAAACAAGGCTTCCGGTCAGCAGCCTGTGAACTTGAGTTCGTCTTCCTGGACGGCCAGCCCTGCAACAACTCATTGAGGGGACGGCACAATGTGGAAAAACCCTTCACAAACCGACGGTAATACCCACAAAACCCCAGAAATGACCGCAGCTCCGTTACAGTCTGAGGTCGAGGCCAAGACACAACAGCCTCAATTTTTGAAGGGTCAGTGGCTATGCCGTCCTGTGAAACTATGTGCCCAACATAGTTCACTGACGTCCGACCAAACTGACATTTATCCAGAGAGATTTTAAGACCTTCCTCTCTCAGACGGTCAAGAACCTTCAGGAGCCTTTCCTCATGTTCTTCCAGGGTACGGCCAAAAACAATCAAATCATCTAAGTACACAAGAACCTCTAGAAAGTTCATATCCCCGACGGTCCGCTCCATGACTCTCTGGAACGTGGCAGGCGCACCACAGATTCCTTGAGGCATGCGGTCAAACTGATAGAAGCCTAAAGGACAGATGAAGGCAGTCTTCTCTTTATCAGCCTCGCTCATGGGAATCTGGTAGTAGCCACTTCTCAAATCCAACACTGAGAACCACTTACTACCAAAGAGACAATGGAGGGCATCCTCAATTCTAGGAACAGTGTACTGGTCAGGGACAGTCCGCTGGTTAAGCGTTCTATAATCCACACACATCCTGACCTTACCAGACTACTTACGCACTACTACAATAGGTGAGGCATATGGACTCCTGGACTCTGAAATAATGCCATGTTTCTGTAGTTCCATCAAATGCTGACGCACATCCTCTAAATCAGCCGGGGCCAAGCGCCGAGATCTCTCTCGAAAAGGCCGTGAATCATTCAACCGAATCTCATGCTGGGTGCTTCTCGAGCAGCCTACATCCCACTCACTACAAGAAAACACTTCCTTCCTCTGCAGCATTTTCTCACAGAGGCACTGCTTTGCCTCCTCTGGCATAGGAGAAGTGCCAAAGTCAAAAGAAGCAGAAGAGAGTGTACTAGTGTCTGTGGAACAGCAAGTGGACGGAATCTGCGGCACCATGTCTACAGGGAATATGTGAGCAAGGGGACTACCTCGTTTCACAAGAATATCCCTAGAAGAGACATTCTTCACATTTACCGTGATGCGACGACACAACACAGCAGAGACCGGATGTACTTCAGGCCTAACCTCGAGCTCCGGGGCAGACGCGCCATCAGCACTAACATGCTGATCTACAAGGACTAAAGAGTCATGAATCTCACCAGGAAACTTGGGCAGGCCGGAGAGCTGCAGCTCCTGCCCAGGCTTTAAAACAACAGGCTTAGTTCTAGTGAACCACACTGTGCCATGCTTATCCACATCCTCCGGCAAAACAACTGTGTGCTTAATGGACTCAAAAACCTCTTTCATCACTGGGTGTATAGTAAGCGTGTTAAGAAACCCGTCTCCTGCCTGTTTGTGACAAGAGTGGAACAGTTTCCGCACTAAGTGAGTGTTTGTGCCAACCAAAATGGCTATACCCTCTTTTGTCTTAGGGTCAGGACACACAAGAGCTAACGCGTCCACTACCTGAGACACACCTGTGACAGCTTCAGTGAACTCCAACCTGAGAGCCAAATATCCATCATATGGGTATTTGTGAGAGCTCAAACCCCATATTTCGAGACTTTCCACTGACTGCAGCGGCAGGTGCTTCAAGTATGTATTGTAAAAGCTACGATACAAGATGGTGACCTGAGAACCACTATCAAGCAAAGCTTTAGCATAAATGCCCTCTATCTGCACGGGCACCTCAGCCGAGGGCCCCACTAACCCAGATGGTAATTGTGATTGGCTGACTTTGATTGGAGGAGAGCAATGAGCGGAACGCGTCTTATGTGATGGAGCTCCGGGGAAGTTTCCCTGCTGCGTGACCCTCTTAAGCAGCTTCTGATTCACCAATCTCAAGTTCTCAGGACGTGTGCACTCTCGCTTGGTGTGGCCGTCCTTTCCACACTTATAACAGAAAATGGCAGGAACAGGAGAGGCTGCCATAGACTTCGGCAAGTTTGAAGAAGCAGAAGAAACAGCCCTTGTGGGGGCAGCTGGAGCAGTGGTTCCTGTGCCCTGGCTTGAGCCACACTGTGAGACTGGTGGAGTAGCAGAAGACGCTGTAGTAGCAGTCAACATTCTAGTTACTAAAGACGTCAGCTCCTTAACCTCTTTCCTCAGACTGTCCACATCAGACATTATTGAAGTAACAGGCTCATGGGAAAGAGTGACAGCAGCTGTCACAGGGACCTGGCGAACAGTGGAAATGGCCGCAGAAACCTTTGCACTCTCTCTAGCACTTACCCAGTGCTCTTCCTCTCTCACTGCTCGCATTAGCTGCGAAAAAGAAGGCGGATTTTGCAAAGTGTGCATCACACGCACACGCAAAGCCACAAGGTCATTGGTGAGAGCACCCTTGAAGAGCTGCTCCAGGCGTGCACGATTCAGACCTGCAGCATCAATCCCTCCTCTCAAAAGAGCGCGATGAAGAAGCTTGTCCAAGCGGTACAAGAAAGCAGACAGTTTCTCTCCATCCTCTTGAAAAGTATAGCGAAACGAAGCCATAAGGTCTGCTCCACACTCTGTGGACCCATAAGTAATGTCAAGAGCCGCTACATAATCAGAAGCCAAGGCAGACGGGTTACTGACTTTCAAAAATCTAATAATATCTGCAGCAGGCCCACGCAAACTCTCAACAATGCGTTGCCGCTTCACAGCATCAGTGCACTGCCACTCAGTAACCATCTGAATAGCCTGCTCCATCCACACCTCATACTCTTCCTCACCAGGAGGAACAGGTCGTAATCCAGAAAACAGCCTCAGTTTTCTATAGCCAGGTGCATCAACAGATGCCTGATTACAGCGGTCTACGAGCTGACCTATGGCATTCACAAGATCAATGCTGACATCAGGCTTAGGAGGTTGAGGGCCCAGAACAGCTTCCTTTACATCACCCATGGACTTACCCTCCTTCTGCAACAATGCCAACAGCTTAGTTTCAAAATCATTCCCTTCAGGAGCAGGACTAGCAGGCAGCAAGCTACTCACTACATGAACAGCCCATGGACCTGCCTCACCTGCAATTCCCACTTCAGGAGGGACAGAGCTCTGATCCAACTCAGCAGAAGACTCCACTAAAATGTACAGGTGCCTACCAGTTTTGTCACCACGGCGACCACGGATCTGGGTCCTACCCAGAACCTTGACTGTACTGAGCACATGGGTAACCACATCATCACTAGCCTCCAGTGGCACTCTGCTAAGAACTGCTGCATGAGACAAATCAACATTCTCCTCACGGCTCCACTCAACAGCCTGACTAAGGTCCATGTTAAAAGGTGAACAGCAAAACAGCAAAAACTTGGGCTAAAACAAGACAAACACTAAGCAAAACACAGCTACCTACTCGTTCTGGTAAACAGGAAAATCCCAGCGGTGCCTCCAAAATGTAACCCCTTTTTGGACGGGTGTTAATCACCCAGCACAGTACAGGCTACTTATAGTTACCCTAAATCACAATAAATAATGGCGCAACAGGATCCAAAGTTCTCAGCGGTGGAATGGTGAGCTGGCTGAGATTCCTTATACCACAAGCGTAATTGAATAACTGTGTAGTAGTAGTAAATAGGAATATGAATACTTATAAATGATTACAAATTTAGTAGCGCGGTGCCTCCACTGTGGAAAAACTACACTTACCCTCAAGCCAGTGCAGGATGTATCTCCCCAGAATTCAAATACATTATGTTCAATCTATTATAATGAATGCTCTAGCTATGTAACTGTAGTGTATTCAATTACAATACACTCATTAAGCTACCTAAATAGCACTCTTCATGGCAATACCGTTAGCCAGGTGGAAAAAAATGAGCTGCCAACACCCCAGATAGAATTAAGTAATAATGATTATATTTATTAATAAGAAGTAATAATAATAATAATAGGAAATATTATTGATATGTAACCATGAAAGTGAAAACATTTAATATACAACACATTAAGTGATTTCCCGTATGAATAACAAGTAAAGCGATTTATAATTAACAAAGATCTAAAAAAAAACAAAACACAGCGCACAGTTGGGGCCCGTATGTTGGTGCACAAAGGTTACGTCAGCTTTTGAGCAAACGTTAGCTCCGTCAAGGATCCACAGCTCTCTGAGCCGTAGGCAAAGTAGCAACCGCGACAGTGCCCTTGATTCGACTCGCTCGCAGCAAAATGTGTGGTGCGTAACTTACGACCAGTCTTCCCACTCAGTCCTGGAGCTTACGGCTGTGTCTTTCTACCAGCCTCCAGACTAACAGTACGGACGGGGGGAATTAACAGATCGCAATCTGCTCTGGCTCGCCTAGCGGTACACGCAGCTTGGCGGTGCAACTACGACCCCTGTTGGTCCAGCACCGAGTCTTCCTCCAACACGGAGCACTCACGCCGCCAGTCCCAGGTCTTCAACAGCCCATAAAGTTCACCTTAGCCCGAATAAATCCGTAACCCTATCGCTAATATTTAGCGAGGTTATAAGAAAACGTCAAGGGCAAAAAAAACAAACTTAACCGTCGAATCACACCAGACTGTCGCTGTCTCCGCTCCGAAACAAAAACGGCCAACGTACCAAGCTATGTCCCAACGGTCCCCGGTAATCAGCACGAGCATAAAACATGTACTAATTATTATTGGTGGATTATAAAATTCAAATAAAAACAGAAGAAATACATCTGATTAGCTAATACAGTTTGTCACATCAGAAGAGTGAAAATATTCCCAAACACAAAGCATTATGGTAAATGGAGTTTTGTAAAATACACAGTACACAGTATTGTTTTAGAGGACCTTACATATATATATATATATATATATATATATATATATATATATATATATATATATATATATATATATAATTTTCATGATAGAAATTTTTCATTGAATATATATCGAAGTTAATTCCATATATATATATCCAAGTTCATTGTATATATAGTTGTTGATTCCATACATATCAAAGTTTATTCTATATATATCAAAGTTCATCCTATTCACATCGAAGTTCATTCTAAATATCCAAAAATTCACTCCATAAATATGAAAGTTCATTCTATATACAGTACAGGCCAAAAGTTTGGACACACCTTCTCATTCAATGCATTTCCTTTATTTTCATGACTATTTACATTGTAGATTCTCACTGAAGGCATCAAAACTATGAATGAACACATGTGAAATTATGTATGTATCTAACAGTTGTCCAATAAGGCTGTCAGCTGTGTATCAACCTGACTTCTGCACAACACAACTGATGGCCGCAACCCCATTGATAAGGCAAGAAATTCCACTAATTAACCCTGACAAGGCACACCTGTGAAGTGAAAACCATTTCAGGTGAAGACCTCTTGAAGCTCATCAAGAGAAGCCAAGAGTGTGCAAAGCAGTAATCTGAGCAAAGGGTGGCTACTATGAAGTAACTAGAATATGACATGTTTTCAGGTACAGGTATTTCACAATTTTTTGTTAAGTACATAATTCCACGTGTTCATTCATAGTTTTGATGCCTTCAGTGAGAATCTACAATGTAAATTGTCATGAAAGTAAAGGAAACGCATTGAATGAGAAAGTGTGTCCAAACTTTTGACCTTTACTGTATAACAAATTTCATTTTATATATATTGTAGTTGATTCCATACATATCAAAGTTCATTCCATGTATATCGAAGTTCATTCTCTATATTGTAATGTGAAAAAAAGCCACTAGATGGCAGTATCGACTTTTTTTGTAAAGCCAGTCTGGAGCTAGGTTTTGGGCATGTCCTGGGCATGCCTCTGAGGGGAAAGTCCCAGAGAATTGAAAAAAGTCTGGAAGGTTGGAGGGGGGCTGGAAAAGAGTATATAAGGAGAAAAATTGAGAGAGAAAAGGAGTAGGAGAAATTGCAAGGAGAAAGAGTGGAAGGATACATTTGACCAGACCTGTCACTTTTTTACTAGACCTGTGAAGCTCGTTTTGTGGATTTTTGCCTGTGATGGAGCAGTTTCCTGTCCAAAGACATTGCAACAAACCAGCCCCATCTCAAGGCAGTGTAACTATCTCATTTTTTTTTCATATTTCAATCTTGGTCAGTTTTTCTTTGTTTTATTAAATCTGTTAAAGTTTTAAAATTTTGTCTGTCATCCCTTGCTGTCTGATATGTCATAACAAATTGGGGCCATAACAAATTGGGGGCTGGTCCGGGATAGACCACTGTGTGAGTCATTTATTGGAAATCTAAAAATTTCAAATTGTGAAATAGTTCTTTCAATTTTCCTAGATATATATTGACAGATCGACAGCAATGGATGATTTCTTGGCATCACCAACCGTAGAGGTTTTGAAGTCTTTTAAAAAGACAGAACTGCTAGAAATATGCAGACATTTAGAGCTGACAGAGGTAAAACCAGCCATGCGAAAAGCAAGACTGGCTAGAGAGATTGTTGTATATTACATTGATGAAAATTTGTTTGCACCAGGAGATCTGGAACAGCTTCCAATGGAAAATCCAAATATAGAAATAGAACTTAAATTAAAAATGCGAGAGATTGAAAGAGAGGAAAGAGCATTCGAGAGAGCAGAAAGAGAGAAAGAAAGGCAGTTTGAGTTAGAAAAATTAACAAGAGAAGAGAAAAAAGAAAGGGAGGGAAAAGAAAAACAAAGAGAATTTGAGAGAGACAGAGAGAAAGAGGAAAGAGCAGTGATATGGCCCCATTTTGTTATGACATTTACGACAGCAAGGGATGACAGACAAAATTTTAAAACTAAAACAGATTTAATTAAAAAAAGACCAACACTAACCTACAATTTATACTACTGACCAAGATTGATAATATACAAGAAAAAAAACTTACAGTCCCTTGAGATGGGGTTGCTTGGTGATGTTCCAGGTGAGGAAAATGCTCCAACACAGGTAAAAATCCACAAAAAAACTTTACAGGTCTTGAAAGGAGTGACAGGTCTGGTCAAATGTATCCTTCTCCTTGCAATTTATCCTATCACTTTACTCTCACAATTTCTCCCCTTATATACTCTTTTGCAGCCCCCTCCCACCCTTTAGACTTTTTTTATTCTCTGGGACTTTCCGTCTCAGACATGCCCAGGACATGCCCAAACCTAGCTCCAGACTGGGCTGAACAAAAAAAAGGCGAATACTGCCATCTAGTGGCTTCTTTCCAAATTACACCTCCATCCCAAAAGGGAAAAATTTTGACTCATCAAGGCAAAATTTTTCTTTTCAATACAAAAATGGTTAAGTAGACACTTGTGTATATATAAATATAATACAATATATGAATAAGCACATGTGATATATATACATACTCAAACACGAGATAAGCAATCACCAATTACATTGTCAGTACCCTTTACATGCTTAATTAAAGTCAAACTCCTGTAAAATCAAACTCCAATTCAACAATCTCCGATTCTTGTTTTTCATCTTACTCAAAAACATTAACGGATTGTGGTCAGTGTACACAATCATTGGCTTTTGCCCTGTACAAACATAAACCTCAAAGTGTTGTAAAGAAAGGACCAGAGCCAACAGTTCCTTCTCTATTGTGGAATAGTTCCTTTGGTGGCGATTGAACTTCCTGGAGAAGTATGCCACGGGATGCTCAATGTAATCAGAGTCACTTCTCTGTAGGATCACAGATGCACAAGCTTGGTCGCTAGCATCGACTGCAATGGAGAACGGTTTGTTGAAGTCGGGAGATTTGAGCAAGGGGAAGTGACACAGCAGAGACTTCAGGCGATCGAAGGCTCTTTGGCATGCTTCATCCCAAGTGAACTTTACGCCTTTCTTCAGTTGGTCGGTGAGACTGAGAGCAATCTCAGAAAAGTTCTTGCAGAACTTGCAGTAGTACCCGATCATTCCAAGGAAGTGGCGCAAAGCTTTTTTGTTGTCAGGAACTGGAAAGTCCATGATTGCTTGGACTTTAGCATTTATGGGTGCCACCTTACCCTGGCCTATGACATAGCCAAGATACGTGACAGTCGCATAACCAAAGTCACTCTTGTTCAGGTTAACAGTCAGGTTAGCCTGGGTCAAGCGCTGGAATAACATCTTTACATCTTTCAGATGTTCTTCCCAGGAGTCACTCCATGTGATCAAGTCGTCGATGTACACACCCATGCGTGGCAATCCAGCGATTGTAGACTGTATCATCCTTTGGAACATGGCTGGGGAATTTTTCATGCCAAAGGGTAGGACTTCATACTGGTACAACCCAGATGGTGTGGCAAAGGCAGAGATACTCTTGGCCCTCTCAGTTAAAGGCACACACCAATAACCCTTCAATAAATCAATCTTGGTCAGAAACTTTGCTTGCCCTACTCGATCGATACAATCATCAATCCTAGGTATTGGAAACACATCCGTTCTAGTTACAGCATTGACTTTGCGATAATCTGTACAGAATTTAGTACTTCCATCAGTTTTACAATTTTGTCGGTCATCCCTTGCTGTCCGATATGTCATAAATTGGGGCCATAACAATATATAAAAGTTCATATATATATCACAGCTCCCTCAATAATTATTGGTACCCCTGGTTAAGATGTGTTCTTTAGCTTCTAATAAATTCAGTTTTTTCCAAATTATAAAGTACCACAATGAAAACAAGAGGAAAATCCAACCTTTAATTCAAGTGCATTTATTCAGTGGGAAAAAAATCCCACATTAAGAAATAATTCTTTTACATCAAATCATGTGTGCCACAATTATTAGCACCCCTGATGTTAATACTTTGTAAAACCCCATTTTGCCAACAAAACAGCACCTAATCTTCTCCTATAATGTTTCACAAGATGGGAGAATACCGAAAGAGGGATCTTCGACCATTCCTCTTTGCACAATCTCTCCAAATCATCCAGCAACCTGGGTCCTCTCCTCTGCACTCTCCTCTTCAGCTCACTCCACAGGTTTTCAATGAGGTTGAGGTCAGGGGACTGAGATGGCCATGGGAGGAGCTTGATTCTCTGTCTGGTGAACCATTTCTGTGTAGATTTGGCCACATGTTTAGGGTCATTATCTTGCTGAAAGACCCAGTGATTACCTATCTTCAGCTTTTGGGCAGAGGCCACCAGATTTTGATATAAAATGTTCTGGTATTTCAAAGCGTTCATGATGCCATGCACCCTAACAAGGTTCCCAGGGCCTCTGGAAGAGAAACAGGCCCACAGCATCACCGATCCTCCTCCATACTTCACAGTGGGCATGAGGTGCTTTTCTGCATACTCATCTTTTGTGTTCCGCCAGACCCACTGAGAGTGTTTGTTGCCAAAAAGCTCTATCTTGGTCATCTGACCAAAGCTCTATCTTGGTCATCTGACCAAAGCTCATCTGACCAAAGCACACGGTCCCAGTACCACTTAGCGAACTCCAGACGTTTGCATTTATGATTGTGAGTGAGAAAAGGTTTTTTCCGTGCATGCCTCTCAAACAGCTTGTTGGCATGTAGATAGCGCCTGATGGTTGTTTTGGAGACTTTTTGAATCCAAGATGCTACCATTTGTTGCAATTCTTTAACAGAGAGCTTTGAAGGAATTTTTATTTCTCTTACCATCCTCCTCACTGTCGTGGTGGCAAAATAACCTTGCGTCCTTGTCCAGGCTTGTTTACCACTGTTCCAGTTGTTTTAAACTTCTTAATGATTCCTCTGACAGTAGATATGGGCAGGTGCAAGAGAGTGGCTATTTTCTTGTAGCCATTGCCTGACTTGTGGAGGTCTGTTGAAGATTTTATTTCAGCATTATTCCTTATATTCACTAATATTGATTATATATATTTTTTATCATTATTCATTCATTGCTCACACTCATAATCAATAACCATATTATGTAGGCAGCAAAAAGACACACACACACATACATACAAGTAGTTCACATACTGCAGTGCAAACACACAGAAAAATACACATACAAACAGTTCACACATAGATAGACACACATATACAAGCAATTCAGTTCACACATGCATGAGCAGTTCACACACACATAAGCAGAGCACTTCTGTAGCTTTGATTTGCTTCTGTTTAGTTGATTCAAAAAACATAATCAGAGGATGTATTTGATTTCTGTAGCTTTGATCAATATTTGTTCAGCAAAATCATAGTTGCTACTGAAAAACATAATTAATTGAATCATTTGTAATAATTTGATATGCATCAAATTCATCCACTGGTATCTTTTTCTTTTTTATCTGGCTGTATTCTTTGTCTGCTGGGTGTGGCTGTCCACTGCTGGAGATATGGGTATAAACCGGCGCGTAAAAGTCGGGAGTTTTTTTTTTGGAGGCAGTTCTTCTTGGGGAGTTGAGTTCCTCTTGCGCAGGAGGAACTCGGCTCTACATTTATCAACATGACACAATAAAGCCTAATTTTTAGCTCACCTGACGACGAAGTCAGATGAGCTTATGTCATGGCCTGTTTGTCCGTTGTTCGTCGTCGTTCGTCGTCCGTCGACCACTGGGCCTATGAAGCTGAAACTTCCTACCCATGAGGACACCAAAATTTGTTCAAGGCGTTCCGATCCGATTAATTGGCCATCTGAAAGCTATTTATGCACATATTCAGCTGAAATTTGCTATGTAGTCAGTACGTGGCAAGATACATCACATAACATACGGCTTTTTCCGTATTTCGAATTTTGACCTTGCTTTCACCTTCAACTTTATACAACCCCTGTGAGTTACATTGAAATCTTTCCAAATCATCCTCTCCGAAACTACTTGGCCAATGAAAGTGAAACTTGACAAGTACCTTCCTGCCTATGAGGACAAGTTTTGTTCAAGGCGTTCCCATTCGATTTCAAACATGGCCGCCACGGCGGTCATATTGAAAATAACATAATTGGCCATCTGAAAGCTATTATTGCACATATTCAGCTGAAATTTGCTATGTAGGTAGTAAGTGGCAAGATACATCACATATAATACGAGTTTTTCCGTATTTTGAATTTTGACCTTGCTTTGACCTTCAACTTTGTACGACCCCTCTAAGTTACACTGAAACCTTTAAAACTCTTCTACTCTAAAACTACTTGACCAATGAAGCTGAAACTTGACAAGTATCTTCCCACCCATTAGGACACTAAATTTGTTCAAGGTGTTTCCCTTGAATGGTCAGGTGAGCTACAGGGCCCGTGGCACTATTTTTCTTTTTCAGAATCTGTCTCTCTCCAATTGCTTGAGGATGGGGGAATCTCAATATGTTGAAGAAATCCACAACAGGTCGACAGACATCTGCCTTACTTGAATGGTGTGTTCCTTTGTCTTTCCCATGTTGAAGAGAGGATAAGAGAAATGGCCTCTGTGTCACGTCATATTTATACCCCAGGAAAACTGGAAGTGATGAATTATTAATTAAATGTTCCTAGATACTCTGATCAACATTGTAAACTACTGTAGAAATGACAGAATACTTCAATTACATTTATTTCCTAGGAATTGTTAGGGGTGCCAATAATTGTTGAACAGGTTATTTTATGAAAAATAATTATTTCTTAGTCAGGAATTTTTTTCCCCTTTAAAATTCACTTGAGTTGACGGTTACATTTTCAGTATGAGAGTATGCTTCTGCTATAAAAATTGAATTTATTTTAAGGCTTTTAACACATCTTAACCAGGGGTGCCATGGAGGGTACGTGTGTATATATTGTAATGTGAATATAGGCCACTAGATGGCAGCATTTACCTTTTTTTTGTTAAGCCCAGACTGGAGATCGGTTTGGGCATGTTTTAGGCATGTCTGGGACAAGTCCCAGAGAAAAATAAAAAAAAGCCTAAAAGGTGGGAGGGGTCTGCAAACGAGTATATAAGGAGTAAAACTGAGACAGTAAAGTAGTAGGAGAAATTGCAAGGAGAAGGATACATGTGACCAGACCTGTCATTCTGTTCAAGACCTGTGAAGTTTCTTTTGTGGATTTTTGCCTGTGTTAGAGTATTTTCCTCACCCAAGACATCACCAAGGGACCCAACCAAAAAGGACTGTAAATATTTCTGTTTTTGTTGTAAATAAATCTTGGTCTGTAGATTAGTTTAGTCGTTATTGTTTGTGTTAGAAATTAAGTGTGTTCAAGTTTTAAAACTGTGTCTGTCATCCCTTGCTGTTGCTGTTGCTGTTGTGTTGTAAATGTAATAACAAATTGGGTCCATAACAACATATAAATATATATATATATATATATATATATATATACACACTCAACAAAAATATAAATGCAACACTTTTGTTTTTGCTCCCATTTGTCATGAGATGGACTCAAAGATCTAAAATTCATTCCAGATACACAATATTACCATTTCTCTCAAACATTGTTCACAAATCTATCTAAATGTGTGATAGTGAGCACTTTTGCTTTGCTGAGACAATCCATCCCACCTCCCACCTAATCGCCTACGTCTTTATAATTTCTGGATTTGCGTACATTAGTTCGAGAGGTTAATTGAGCAACAAGCCAAGAGAATCCGTTCTCTCGTCTGAATGTAGTAACGGCTAAAGTGCGTTGTAAGACGCACAGCTGAGTGATAATAACGAAAGTAATTTCCGCAAAGTCAGCGAAAGTTCCGGATTTTTTGCAGATTGTCATCCTTGCGGAGTCACATCAATTATATCAACATAGCCAACAGGTAATCGCTTTGTCATTCGTTAATTATTACGTGTCATGCATTGGCGGTGGCTGTTCAGTTAAAAAACTGATTGTTAATCAGGCAAACCTGATCGCAAACCGTTAAGAGAAAATATACAGGAAAGGGCGATGTTACTGAAGGCCTTCCCAACATCTGACGGCAAAAAATCAAAGTTCAGTCCATATATGTATTAAAGTTCATTGTATTTATATCAAATTTCATTGTATCTATATCAAAGTTCACCATATAATTCCTGTTTCGCTTGCCATATATACTGTGTGTGAGTGTGTATATATATCGTCTATCTATCTTCTATATCTATCTATCTTCTATATCTATCCATCTTCTATAATTATAATTATAATTATAATTATATATTTGAGGCCGATGTCTGTCTGTGTGTGTGTGTGTCTGTGTTTGTGTATGTACACGTTTTTCTCCTACATTTCTCCATGGATTATCACCAAATTTGCTGTGAATATCGACTTGGACACCAGGAAGGACTTGACGTCGCCTGATTTTTGAAAAACGGTCATGCATGCAAAAAAAAATGGCAATTTCACTCCAGGCAGCGTGTAAACTCATATAACCTGTAATCTGATGCGCGTAGCAATATCCGGCTGCTCCGCTAGGAGCCGCAGTGTCCTTACGAACGGGCGTTGAGGTAACCTGCGAGCGGGCTACGGATTGCGATGGGGCCGAGGGAGTGATAACACAGCCTGCACGAAAGCCAGGCTTTTGACTGGGTAGCGCGTTCGTCCACGAATGCAGCATTCTGATTGCTCGAACTTCACAGCTCCCAAATTCAAATTTGACAGTTCAACACTCGCAGGGCTGGCGTTACACCTGAAAATTCGGTGGCAATTATTGACAAAAATGAGTCCTGGCTGATTCTATATGGTTTTCTCCTTGATTAACACGTTTTCCAATTCAAGAACTAGAACGGGCACTCGGTAGAGCGCATACCTTTGCCGACGCCACTGAATCCCTCGCCACTGGCGTTGGTTTCATGCCGATTGGATAAAAATTGACCGAGATATGGCCGAAAGTCGGTTTTGACCTTTTCGTGGCCTTGACCTTGACCTTTGACCCGATCACTCCCAAAATCTAATCGATTGATCCTCAGGTCATGCCAAATCAACCCACCAAATTTTATGAAATTCCGTTTGGTACTTTTTGAGTTATTCGATACACATACACACAGACAGACAGACACACAAACAAATAAATACACGGGGATCAAAACATTACCTTCGTCAGCGAAGTCGCTGGCGAAGGTAATAATCAAGTGGCAGTTGAAGACATGGCTTCTCTCCCTCATGCGATCTAAAAGCAACAAAATAATGGGCTACAAAGCGGGTAGCAGTGAGAATATATATATATATATATATAGCGCCCTCCATAATTATAGGCAGCTCCCGTCCCGTCTCCTCTGTCAGCAGTCACCCAAACTGAAAATCATTGTCCTTAAGAGTCATTCTAAATTGTTCACCACACATTGCTTTCTCACTTATAATAGGCCCGGAGTGATTATTTAAAAAAAACTTGTGACCATTGACCAGTAATATAGCCAATATTCAATCTTTATATTCAAGTATCCATGTGACAGTCAACATCACAATTCAATCAGTCCCCCTTCCATGTCACATTTTAACAATATTTAGAATCCGTCATTATCAGATTTGTCATTATTCCCAAAGTTGTGACTTCCATCTGAGTAGAAGATGAGCAGTGCTGTATGAAGGGGTTACCGTGTTTCAGCGCGGTCTTAAATCACTAAGGTAACCCCCTTCATACAGCACTGCTGCTATTTTTCTCTGTCTTATTCAGACTGCGACGGGAAAGGTAGAGTTGTTGCCTTAGCGCCGGATGCGTTTGCAGTGTCGCTCGCTTTGCAACACTGGAATCAAACATTTTCAAGAGGCTCCTTGACGTTATTTTCTAATGTTCACATTTTAATTTGAATACGCCTCCATCAGAAGTGACTAAGAGCAGAAAGTGAAGTCAGCCAGTCTGAAAACGTCTTTTAGATCAGACTCTCATTTCAGAGTCTGTGCAGGCCAAAAAAGGGCTTGTAACAAAATCGCGGTACGCTATCGAGGAAAAATATATGCTTGTAAAAATTTTTAAGTGCTTGGGTTCGCTTGGCAGGTCACGTGCATTTTATGCACAATCACATTTCAATCACGTTTTCAAGTTATATCTTATAAATATCGTGCAATGACGGCTTATCCCTTTCACACAGACGCTGAAGTGCATCAGCTACTCATTGTTGACGGTGCTGAAACACCTCCCGAGGTGCATCAGGAACGGATGACTTTAATACTCCTCTTAAGGCGTTTCAGAGATGCGGTCTTTGAGTGAAAGTTGGCGCATGCGTCTGCTGCATTTGCTGAGTGTCCATGGTGTTGATCAGCGATTCTGTGGTCGATCTCGTGGTCCATTTGGGTCGCCGTATGCGCAGTCTCAGCAGGATCAGCGGCAGCGGGCTCCACTTAGCCGATCCTCCTCCACCCGCTGTTGGCTTTGTGCAATCAATTAAGTCAGCGACGGGCTGGTCGGGATATGGCAATCCCTGCTTTTACATTAATCCAGGATCTTAGGATCCGACTTTTATGCAACAGGCCCCGGGTTAGGGTGATGGTTGTTTTTTTTGAGCAGGGGAGGGGCCACGCAGTGAAGCAGTCCTTGCAAATATTTTAGATCAAGTAAATGGCGGTAATGCAGAAATAAGTTTATAAGTTGCCATAAAACTACAAAGAAGAACAGTTAGGCGGAGGCCGGCGTACTTATGGCAAAATTATTACGACAAACAATTTTGAAAAAAAAAACAAAGGCTGTAAGGTTGGAAAAAATCCAAGGTGGTGGCTGTGAACAAGGTGAACGCTCAAAAATGGGGAAGCCGAGAGATTAAAAGAAACTCGTGGCGGCTGGACTGAATAGACCAGGGGCCTCATTTATCAAAAAGGGTGTAAAAGTGCTACTAAATTTCACATACGGCAAAAATTCAGAAATGGCGTACCGAAAATATTTACACCCTTTTCAGATTCACAACCGCTGCATCACCGCAGATCGTGCCCTTAGTCCCCATTGAAAACCCTCATGACGTGGAGGGGGCTGTGGGTCCGGGTCCACATGCTGGGATGGAGGGAGGCCCAGCGGCAGCGCAACCCCACGCCTCACTGCCACATTGTGCAGGATGGCACAGGCCCAGATGATCATGCTGACCTTTTTAGGGTGGTAGAGGAGCCTACCACCCAACGCATGCAGGCAGTGCCTGCGGCCACAAGGCAGCGCATACGGGCATGGACCTCATTATACTGGGTTTCCTGGCCACCCTGTGGGTCCGGGATGGGAACTAGCAGCCTCTCCATCAGGAAGTAGTCATTATCACCTGAAAGTCACAACGATGGGGTGAGTATCAGCCTTGAATCGATGATTATAAGCAGCAGCTTTCAATGAGTGAGTTACTGTGTAGCCTACATGCACTCACCAAGTAGCCAGCCGTTACACACAGCGCCTGCCTTCAGTCTCGCCCCCACACTGCTGTGCGTCAGATGAATGAATCGTGTAGAGCCAGGCCACCCTGCCACCACATTTGTTATGAGCACATCGGCGTCACATATGATTTGGGTATTGATGGTATGCACATTTTTGCGATTCACATACACGAATTCATTCACCGATGGTGCCCTAATCATGATGTGAGTGCAGTCAATGGCTCCAATTACATTAGAAAAACCGGACTTTGCTGTGGCTTTGATTGTTCTCTTAAATAGGCTATAATCCGCGCTCCTCTCTCCCTCGCACACTGCAATTCTCTGACTCAGCAGCTGCGTCACCAATTCCACCTGTTCTTCAAAAAGGGTGTAAATCACGGTACGCCGTGGACAAAATGGGTGTAAATGTCCACACTTTTTACCGTCAGGTTTGGGTTTGATAGATCCCAAATTTGGCGGATAAAAGTGCGTACGCTCAAAAAGGGGGGGGGGGGGGTGTATAAAAAAAGGTGTATCCACAATGATAAATGAGGCCCCTGA
Organism: Gymnothorax reevesii; assembly: GCA_029721435.1. Taxonomy (NCBI): domain Eukaryota; kingdom Metazoa; phylum Chordata; class Actinopteri; order Anguilliformes; family Muraenidae; genus Gymnothorax; species Gymnothorax reevesii. The sequence continues at coordinate 76,041,928 of CM056584.1, read as the reverse complement.
GTGGGGAGATTCAGAGGGAGCTGATCGTGAGGATAGCATGGAGTTAGGACAAGATGATGGACTAGGGAGGGATAAAAGAGTAGGCAGTTTTGCCAAGGAGTATGTAAAGAGAGCCAGGAGGGGTAGAGGTTGTGTGGGACGACTGCTGGTGAGAGATCAAGAAGAGTCATTATCTAAGTATAAGATATTATTGAGAGTTGGTGGAGAGAGGGGCTTCCATCAGTCCAGTGACACTCACCACTGTCTTAAAAATCTGGGTGGGGACATATGCTTAGCAAAGGTGCTAAATCAGGATAATCTGTTGATTATATGTAGAAGCACAGATCAGAGAGAGTGGGCCAGTAGGATAAAAAACATTGAAAAATGTAAAGCTATGAGTTCAATTTATGGTTTAAATTCTTTTAATGTATGGGTGTGTTCTCATGTCTGTCTCCTTTTATATTCTTCATTTTTCCTATTTTGATGTTTAATTCCCTACTTCCCCCATTTTGTTTCATTGCCTTTATGTACTTGTGTTTTACCAGTTTGTGAAGCACTTTTTGCTGTATTGGTTGAAAGGTGCTGTATAAATACATTTATTGTTTTAAGACACTTAATAAACAAACACCCAACAGGTCTTTGTAATAAATGCAAAGTAGAAGAATCAATGGAACATGTAATCTTACATTGCCAGAAATACACATTGGCATGGAAAACACTGGAGGGAAATTCGGAAACTAGGATATGAGGAACTTGGTTCAAAAAATGTGTTTCACAGGGGTGAAGGCAAGATCCCTCAGCCCCGAGACACTGAATCAAAGCTGAAGGTGTTTGAGCCAGAGTGAAAGGTCATTGTGGTACAAAACCTGGACGAGGCACGTCTGCCCACCAAGGCAAGTCCACATTTGCGAAATCAAGTTCCTAACCAAAGCGGTTTGAGATAAATGGCCCAGACAAAATATTCCCACACGCCACCCGCCTGCGAAAGGGATGACAATACCATACATGCCAACGCTACTGCTTTTGGCGGTAGACTACCGCTTTCGGGGTGTTTCATTCTGGAAAAAAAAAAAAAAAACGCCCCTAAAGCGGTAGTCTAACCCCAGAAGCGGTAGAGTTGGCACGTATGCAGTACCCCTCTGGCCCTTCGCGATAAAAACGCGATTTCCATTGGTATTAAGAAGCTTTTCTCAAACTTGAAAGGACTGATTAACAGAACTCAGGTTTCAGAGTTGTTTTTTTTTTAAATCTCTCTCTGAGGCTTTGTTACTCCAGTCCGCACTCCAACATGGTGGGAGGCGGTGATGCTCCTGACTGCTGGGTGAGCGAATATATAAACCCCAAAAGATGTAGAAGAAGAATTACTAGAAGTAGTAGAAGTAGTAGTGGTGATAAACACCTGACAGAGGATGCAATGGCTATAGTGTTGAGATTGTTTAACAGGATTTGGGAGTCTGGTCAAATTCCCTCACTGTGGAAACAAGCAATAATTGTACCAGTTCATAAACCAGGGAAAGACCCCTCTGATCCATCTAGCTACAGACCTATTGCCTTGACATCACATCTGTGTAAAATCATGGAACAAACAGTAACAGAAAGGTTAACATTTTCTAGAAAGTAAAGCTCTTCTGTCTCCAAATCAAAGTGGGTTCCGTAGGGTTCGGAATACAATGGATTCTGTAGTGTGTCTGGAATCAGACAATCGGAAAGCACAGAGTAATAATGAAGTGGTGATAGCTACCTTCTTTGATGTTGAAAAAGCATATGACATGCTATGGAAAGAAGGACAACTCATTAAGTTAAAATCACTGGGAATTGGTGGGCAAGCATATACAAAACCCAAAACCAACATTGAACAACACTGGACTACAAACGCTGCCTTGTGGAGTACCATTCTCCGCCCCATACACACTGCAGTATTCAGCCCCTACTCTAACTTGTATTTTTCTGTTGATTAAGAAGTCCAAGACCCAATTACAAAACCCAAAACCAGTGAAGTTGGCACGTTGTGTAAATCGTGAATAAAAACAGAATACAATGATTTGCAAATCCTTTTCAACCTATATTAAATTGAATGCACTGCAAAGACAAGTTACTAAATGTTCGAACAGGTAAACTTAGTAATTTTTTGCAAATATTAGCTCATTTAGAATTTGATGCCTGCAACATGTTTCAAAAAAGGTGGCACAAGTTGCAAAAAAGACTGAGAGAGTTGAGGAATGCTCATTAAACACTTATTTGGAACATCCCACAGGTGAACGGGCTAATTGGGAACAGGTGGGTGCCATGATTGGGTATAAAAGCAGCTTCCCTGAAATGCTCAGTCATTCACAAACAAGGATGGGGCGAGGGTCACCGCTTAGTGAACTAATGCGTGAGCTGATTGTCATACAGTTTAAAAACAACATTCCTCAACGAGCTATTGCAAGAAATTTAGGGATTTCATCATCTATGGTCCGTAATATCGTCAAAAGGTTCAGAGAATCTGGAGAAATCACTGCACGTAAGCGACAAGGCTGAAAACCAACATTGAATGCCCGTGACCTTCGATCCCTCAGGCGGTACTGCATCAAAAACCGACATCAGTGTGTAAAGGACATCACCACATGGGCTCAGGAACACTTCAGAAAACCACTGTCAGTAACTACAGTTCGTCGCTACATCTGCTAGTGCAAGTTAAAACTTTACAATGCAAAGCGAAAGCCATTTATCAACAGCACCCAGAAACGCCGCCGGCTTCGCTGGGCCCAAGCTCATCTAAGATGGACTGATGCAAAGTGGAAAAGTGTTCTGTGGTCTGACGAGTCCACATTTCAAATTGTTTTTGGAAACTGTGGACGTCGTGTCCTCCGGACCAAAGAGGAAAAGAACCATCCGGACTGTTATAGGCGCAAAGTTCAAAAGCCAGCATCTGTGATGATATGGGGGTGTATTAGTGCCCAAGGCATGGGCAACTTACACATATGTGAAGGCACCATTAATGGTGAAAGGTACATACAGGTTTTGGAGCAACATATGTTGCCATCCAAGCAATGTCTTTTTCATGGACGCCCCTGCTTATTTCAGCAAGACAATGCCAAGCCACATTCAACAGCATGTTATAACAGCATGGCTCCGTAGTAAAAGAGTGCGGGTACTAGACTGGCCTGCCTGTAGTCCAGACCTGTCTCCCATTGAAAATGTGTGGCGCATTATGAAGCGTAAAATACGACAACGGAGACCCCGGACTGTTGAACAACTTAAGCTGTACATCAAGCAAGAATGGGAAAGAGTTCCACCTGAAAAGCTTCAAAAATTGGTCTCCTCATTTCCCAAACATTTACTGAGTGTCGTTAAAAGGAAAGGCGATGTAACACAGTGGTAAAAAGGCCCCTGTGCCAACTTTTTTGCAATGTGTTGCTGCCTTTAAATTCTAAGTTAAATATTATTTGCAAAAAAAAATAAAGTTTCTCAGTTTGAACATTAAACATCGTGGGCTCTAATTTCGTAGACCAGGCGCAGGCGCGGCGCAGGCGCGGCGAATGGGGGGTGCGCCGCGCCAACGGGGTGTGTCCAGGCGTATGTGGCAATTTCGTGCCCGGCGTAGCCTGGCGCAAGTACTCTGTCCCGCCTCTGCCCCTCCTTCCAGCGCAAGTTGGCAAAGAAGGCGACACAGCCGAGTCAAATATTGCTCACTGGCAAGAGAAACGATGGATAGCGTGTTCCTATTATTACAAACTGTTGCTGTTTTAAATTTTGGGATTAACATGCATGGACAACAATGCAAGATACGTGACACATTTATTTTCAATATGTGATCTTAACTCAGTAGCTACGAGATCATAGCAATCACGCTGTACTCCTTTCCCCCACTAAAGACGATAAAACCTAAGTGACAATTATAGTAGCCTAGTATTAAGCCGCTTGCACACTGGACGCGAAACGAATTTTTCGCTCGACAGATTGCGTCTTGTTTCCGAAAGTCTGACTGGGTTTTCATAAATCTCCGTGTCCGACAGTCTATTATTGTTTTTAATTTAATCAAATCTTCTGACTCTTTTAGATAGTAAACGCAAATGTTTTGATAAGAGGGCACAGTTCTTCAAGATGAGTGCCGAGAATTTCAATCAATGTTTCTGTTTAAGCTGCTCAATAAAGTGAGTCGACACTCGCGCGAGGCAATGTACAATGCCTCCGTGTCTGACAGCCAAAAAAAGAGGACGATTAGAACAGATTGATAACGAAATAAAGAATAAAAAGAAACATTTTAACAACAGAACATCCAATGAACACTGCGATTTATTTATTGGCGGGTCATCTTTGTTGGATGTCCCGTTTGTTGGTGATATATTTTTATTCTTTATTTCGTTATAAATCTGTTCTCATATCAATACTTTTTGCTGGCTGCTGGACATTGAGTATTTTTGCATTTCGTGTCGGACGGTCTTGATCGTGCATGCAATAATTTCTTCACTGTCAATGGTCATGGAATTGATTTGCTCACTGACTACAAGCACTATTTTATCTCTGCTGTGGAAATAAAGCGTGAATCTGTTCGGTCCATCTGACTAATTTTCAAAAGAAAGACCGAATAAAGACTGCCGTCTATCTTCAACGAAAGAAAACAGACGAATAGGCTAAAAAGACCAAGAAAAGTCGATTGCTATCAATTAGTATTTTGTGAAGGTCGAACACAAACATAGCCAAGTCTGCACGTCTAATAATTCCTGGAATACTCGGAAAAATTAGAACTTTTATGACTTTCGGACAGGGAGCTATATTAAAACCCTGTCCGACTTTCGCGTCTTTGCAATGACTTTGTCTGTAATCAGTCGTGCGAAAATTTTGTTTCGCGTCCAGTGTGCAAGCGGCTTTAATGAGCTTAGAACGCAAGCATTCCATATATATATATATATATATATATATATATATATAAACACAGTTTGTGGTTGGCTGAGAAAGATGTGAAGTCGTTAGTTTGCATCACAGATTCAGCTGCGTTGATTAAGCTAAGTTTCCATTAAGCGTGGTAACCGCCTTTAATCTGACATCAGGACAATCGATATAGATACTATAATTTATGTCCTTATTTAGATAGTTACATTAAATAGTGCTTCCTGTAATTATTTCTTGCATTGAAATGTGCCTGACATTCTGTAAACCTGCCTGTGAGATTTCGGTGACGTGTGCGCACTCTGCGCCGGTCAGCCAAATTACCACTGCACGGAAATTAAACCAGGTTGGAGCTGGCGAGTTTTCTGCGCAACTCCAGCGGAGACTTTTTCTACGAAATTGTCACTGCGTCTTGATGAATATGTGACACCTCCCCCTACTACGCCGCCACACCCATCTCGGCGCACGTTCGTCTACCGAAGGCTGCGCCCCTCACGAAATTACCACTACGCGGGCTGCGCCGTACGAAATTACCACTGCGCGACCTGCGCCTCGCTACGCCACCTGCGCTGCGCCAGGAAATTAGAGCCCCTTGTCTTTGCAGTGTATTCAATTGAATATAAGTTGAAAAGGATTTGCAAATCAGTGTATTCTGTTTTTATAAACGATTTACATAACGTGCCAACTTCACTGGTTTTGGGTTTTGTAATTGGGTCTTGGACTTGGACTCAACAGAAAAATACAAGCAAGAGTAGGGGCTGAATACTGCAGTGTGTATGGGGCGGAGAATGGTGCTCCACAAGGCAGCGTTTGTAGTCCAGTGTTGTTCAACATAATGATAAATGGCATTTTCTCTCAGGTTGTATGAAGTATAGGGAAATCTTTATATGCAGATGATGGGGCTCTGTGGGCAAGAGGATGCAACATTTTATTTCATTTATTTATTTCCACTCATGGGGTGGATAGCCCTTTCAGCACAGCTGATTTTCAAAGGGGACCACATTACATAGTTAACACACACATACATCAACATGCCAACAAAGAGGAGGGGGGGTGGGGACACGTACATATATACAGGTGAACATGGTTTTATATAATCAAATTCAATAAAAGGAACAAGAAAACAACAAAAACAGGAGGATTAATCAGAGGTAATTTAAAATATAGAATGATAGGGTAATGGGTTTGGGCGTTATGCTTCTCTTAATGTCATTACCCGTTTCACTTCATTAGTGAAACTACTTAAGTTTTGGCTTTTACGTATTTCTTCAGGTAACATACTGAATAAAAATGAACTAGAATAAGAAAAGCTGCGTTTCATGAATCCCGTTTTGTGAAGGCTTAATTTACTTTTATGATTTCTAAAACTATTGGTTCTATGTCGGGTTTGAAGTTTGAAGTTTATATTTAGTGCAACACCTGTGTGCAAAACTTTAAAAAGCATGATCAATTTAGCTATTTTCCATCGAATCTCTATAGGTTTTATATTAGATTCTTCATATAATTCACAAGTTCTTTTATCAAAATCGGATTGAAGAACAATTCTCGCTGCCCTGTTCTGTGAGACCTGCAGTTTACGTCAGTGGGTGAGAGTTGCATTGCTCCATACGACTGAACAATAATCAAGCTGGGATTGGATTAAGTTATAATAAAGTACCTTTGCTGTACTTATATCAGCATATGACCTCAGTTTTCGCAAAAAGAATAAGTTTCGACTAATTTTACAGTTTACATACTCGATATGAGGTTTCCACCGGAGACAAGGATCTAGAATGACACCTAGGTATTTACAACTTTTTACCTCTTTAACTGACTTACCATTAATGTAAAAGGTCAAGGGATGAGTATGAAATTTTTTCAAATGTTGACTAGAGCCAGTAAGCACATTATGATTTTGCTGCATTTAGTATCAAACGATTTGCTGATAACTAGGAAGACTCTCTTTTTAGATCGTCATTAACAAAAACAAATTCAGTTGGCTTACTTGACGAAAAATAAAGACACGTGTCATCAGCATATAATGATATTTTACAATGTTTAACAGTATTAACAATATCATTTAAGAAAACCAGAAACAATGTGGGTCCAAGTATCGATCCCTGGGGGACGCCATGTTTCACTTCAATTGGAGGAGACATTGACCCATCCACTACCATAGCCTGAGATCTGCCACACAAATAGTTTATAAACCATGAGACACTTACTTCATTGAAGCCATACCAGCGTAATTTCAAAATAAGGATACTATGGTCTACGGTATCGAAGGCTTTCTTTAGATCAAGTGTAATAAAAGCAGTCACCAACCCTTGGTCCATGTGATACAAAAGATCATCAGTAAGATTAAGTAAAGCCGTCGCAGTTGAATGACCTCGCCTAAACCCAGATTTCTGTGTCGAAAGAATTGAATTATTGGAGAGGAATTTCAGGACCTGAACATTTACGAGTGTCTCAAGCACTTTAGACAAAATAGGTAAAATGGAAATAGGGCGGTAATTGCCAATGTGGGTTCGATCACCACCTTTAAATACAGGAACAATTCTGGCAGCTTTCCAATCACTGGGTATGGCTCCAGTTGTTAGAGACAGATTAATGATGTGAGTTAAAATCGGAACAATGCTTGGAATGACCATGCAAATAATTTTGACTGGTAAATCGTCAATTCCAGTAGCCTTATGGACTGGCATTTTGTTCAGGACTTTTCTAACATCATCTTCAGAAACCGTATGAAATGTGAATTCTAATGAGGTTTTAAGAGGTATATAAATATCATAATTCAAGCTATGTTCTGTCCTTAATTCATTTACAATATTTTGAGAATAATCATTAAATGCGTTTGCCAGAGTAAGTGGATCATTGACTAGCTTATGTAAGTATGACAATGCAAACTGCAATACTTCAGGTGGAAGAATGGGCAGGTAAATGGGGATTCAGATTGTCAGTAGCAAAAACCCAAGTGATGTGTTTCCCTAAACGTCAAAAAATATCACCCTTCTCATTAAAGATGTATGGACAACCTCTTGAACAAGTAAAAATCATCAAATTACTTGGTTTGGTTTGACAAGAAGCTCACATGGACAGCTCACATAGACAAAGTTCAGAGTAAGTGTAGGAGAGTCATGAATGTACTGCGTTGTTTGGCAGGAGTGGGGAGCAAATAGGTCGTCTCTACAAAATATATCCTGGGCACTCATGAGATCGGTGTTTGACTCTCTGGGTGTACAGCTTTCATGTCAGCAGCAGAATCAAATCTTAAGAAGCTGGATGTTTTGCAGGCTCAGGCCCTGAGAATCTGTTGTGGAGCATTTAAAACATCCCCAGTGTCAGCGATGCAGGTGGAAATGGGAGAGCTGCCTCAGTGAATCAGGAAAGTAAAGCTAATGTTGGCACACTGGATCCATCTCCCGGGGCATTGTGACAAATATCCTGCCAAGCAGAGGTTTAATTGCGTTTTTTTAGGGGGGGGGGGGGGCCCTTCTCTACACACTACTGTAAATGGTCAACATTTTTCAAATCTGTAAATCTCATGTCAGTGAGGAGGGGCATCAGAGAGGTATCAGTGCCTGATCACCTTCAGTATAAAAGTATTAACCCTGGGAGGTAGAGCAGAACTTGAGTGCTTTGGAAAAACCCAGAAAGTAGAAAAAGACTGAAACCTGTATCTCACTGGGGTTAAGGTCTTCTTTGACAATGAAACTGACTTGGAAGTTATTTATTCATTGCATAATAAACAATATTTAGGGAAAACCTTTTTCATTGTCAGGATTCATGGCAATATTATGATTTAAGTTTTTCCATTCAAAAATGTCATTCACCAAAATGGGCAAAAACCTTGCACTTATGTAGTTACAGTGAAGTTTGACAGTTATGTCAGTGCTAAATCCACTGTCTCCTTCCCTCCTGATTCCATTTTTCAGTCATTCGCATGTGAATCATATGATTTATAAATTCAGGCCATGGATGTCCTGCACAACCAGTGCTCTGTATGGGAACTGACCCAGCAGATCATGTTATACTTATGTTGCTTTCTAATTGACTGATTCTAATTGGTAGGTTTTGCAATAAAAAAACCAAATTGAATGGGGAAAACCCAATAAGGTCAACTTGCTAGTTTTTTGCTTCACAAATGAATAAATACATAAATACTGCTTGGCAGTAGCGGCTCTAGACCCGGGAATGGCGGGGCGCACTCACGTCCCTTTATGACAATTAGTCCTGGGTAGTTCGCAATCATTTTCCTTCACTGACGCGTTTTCCAATTATCGTACTTGGCAACTTAAGACACGGTCTCTCCAAATGTGATCGAACAGCGATGAAATCATGGGCGAAATTCAGTACAGAAAAAAAATTTACTTATTAATAGGTCAGTGCTTCGCGTTGATTGATCAGGTCCGTGTTCCAGTTAAATATCGCCTTTCACTCTCGGTATTGTGTGGGTTGATAAAAAAGTGGCACTTGGCAGTTAAATAGGCAGCGTGCTGCTCAAGCTGTTTGCGTGAGAGGCGACAGGTATGCAAGTTTGACTAACGTTGATTTAAATACAGCAAATAAGCGTCCAGATGAATGATTGTCTTCTTACGTAATCGGGGAGAACAAGCAGCAGCTGTTAACTGTGGAGTGCTCTCGGAGCGAACCTTCGGTTACTCATGAAAATGACTGAGAACAGGTTAGGACTAACGACTGTTTTAAACGGATGTTTTGTCACAATTCTCAGTTCAGGTTCCGCCACTGAGCTGAATTTCGCCCATGATTTCATCGCTGTTCGATCGCATTTGGAGAGACCGTGTCTTAAGTTGCCAAGTACGATAATTGGAAAACGCGTCAGTAAATGATTGCGAACTACCCAGGACTAATTGTCATAAAGGGACGTGAGTGCGCCCCGCCATTCCCGGGTCTAGAGCCGCTACTGCACAAGTCACATGGAAAGCGATTATGACTCTAGACTTCTCGTGCTTCTCTTTACTCAGGGATTGTAAACAATGCATGTATTTCATGATCGTTTAAATTGTTTTAATGAAATAAGACTATTTGAAACGTTTTTATGCAGTTCCATTGCTTTTAATCCCTCAGTAAAGACAAGCCTGAGAATTCCCAAGTCATAATCGTTTTTCGTGACATTAGTGGGGAAATCCACCGTAATGCGGGTGAAACTGATTAACTTGATGCACAATGACTTAAATTCCGCGAGTGAATTTCTTCAGTGCGCCTTGATTGAATTATTGCTGATTACGGCACAGAAACGTGACGCCACTTAGGAGAAACTCACGCCTAAGACATAAGCCTTGGCATCTCTGTCAGGGTGAATTGAGAGCGAAACAGTGCTGGCAAAGAGAACAAAGCAGTGAACCAGAAATAAAACACAATCATTTCACAATGGTTGGGTTAAAAAGCACAGTGAAACTCACACACCTCCGCACAGACGTCTTGCTAGTGTTCCCGCAATAACGTTACAGAAAGGCCCGAAACTATGTGTAAAACTAGAAGAGCACTCAGAGAGCGCAGAACCTCCGCCGCCAGGGGGCAGCAAAGCGAAAAGCACGGCAATTGGAACTCTGGCTCATTGGAAAGACTTGAAATCTTGAACTTTGGAGTATATCTCAGCAGTACTTTGGTCTTGATATGCCAAAATTTAATCACCTCTTCCTTGACTTAATACCCACCTACCCTGAAAATTTCATAAAAATTTGGCCAAAAGTTTTTGAGTTATCTTGTACACAAACAAACAAACAAACAAACCAACAAACAAACAAACGGCACCGAAAACATAAACCTCCTCGGCGGAGGTTAATAATTACACACTTATTGCCGCCTTTCCTTAGTTCTCAGTGCACAAAAGCAGTGAAAAGAAGGATCTTCATTAGAGCTCTACTGCGGAATCTCCGTAAAACAGGCTCACTACCCTGCCTTCTTCTTACATGATCTGCTGAATCTGCCTTTGTTACTTGTTTAGGCTGTATGTGTGCTACATGTTAGCCCAGTGGCTGCTAAAGTTAGCTTAAGTTTAGCTCGTTAGCTACCAATACAGTTTGTTAGCAACCAACTTGTTGCCACCAAGCCAACACAGCTAACGTTAATGCTGCTTAACAGGCAGCTTTGAAAACAGATAAAATGTTGGCTCGGTAAGAGTTGAACTTTTGAAAACTTACCAAGGAAAAAGAAAGTTGACGGAATCTTGACAAGGGCAATTCACGCTATGACAGACAGCATGATAGTGAAGGGCACAGGGCGCAGGCATGTTTGATGACTACTGATCATTGTTGTTTACAATGTTTTGGGCATTGATGGAATGGGATGAAAAATTAGCCTGAAATATCTATTTTTTTGTCTAGACAATTATTTATAATGACTTAGGTTGATGCTGTTATGTTTACTGGGAGAATAACAAAATATATAAGTGCAATATGAGGGTGATGATATGATACTGGTGGAGATGGAGCTCAGCTCTGGCCAGGTACGATTTGGACTTAAGGAGGCGGAGCTGAGCTCCGGTGGGCTCCGGCTCAATTTAACCCCTGCTGCCAAGAGCACCTTACCAGACTGCTGGGAACATAAACTAATTTCATAAGTTTTGGTTGGATTGGTGATACGGCTGCACGAAACATAGGGTTAAGTGAACCACAGTATAGCCCCACAGTCCCAATTTCTTCCATTCCTCCCAGGTTATTCCCTTTGCCAAATGTAGACTTCAGTATACATCAAGAACTGAAGTTAAAGTCAGAACAACTTCCTGAATGGCGCATTGTCCAGAATTATTTTGACCAACATTTCTCAAATTCAGTGTTTATTTTTACAGATGGATCTAAAGATCCAGATACAGGGTGTGCAGGTGCAGCAGTATAAATCCCTGTGAGTGACACGCGTGTTAAGAAAAGGGTATCAGATCATTTATCAGGAAACACCACTGAGCTATTGGCAATACTACTGGTATTACAGTGGATAGAAGAGAAGGACATGCAAAATACAGTCATTGCATCTGACAGTTTCTCAGCACTATCAAGCATAAGATCAGGAAGATCAGCATCCAGAATGGATATAATCAATAAAATATTCCAATTGATGTATAGAATGCAAGTCAAGGGCATATTTACTTGACTGATCTGGGTCCCGGCTCATGCAGGTGTGGAAGGAAATGAACAGGTGGATATTTTGGCTGAGCAAACACTCCGAGTTACACAGACAGACATTCAAGTTCCAGTAAGCAAAGCTGAAGATAAATCATCCATGAGGAAATATACACAATCCGCATGGCAGATATACTGGGAACTGAAAGGCATCTGTATGAAATATAAAGGCACGAGGGTGATGGGAGGATAGTGGGCCTCAAATGTAGAGAAGAAAGTATTATAACATGTTTGAGAGTAGGTTATACAGGTCTTAGGCCCGTATTCAGAAACGACACTCACACTCACCCTCCACTCACCATATAGTGAGTACGATTGAAATGTAACTGGAGTGTGAGAAAGAGATCGACCTACTACGAACTGAGAGAGCGGTCCCACTCCTTGCCAGTTGCTATTCATAAACGCCACTCGAGCATCACTGACAGTAGTGGGTACTGGGTACCACAGGCGGTGTGTCGGCTGCTGCAAAGGGACGCTCAATCCTCACCCTTCAGTGCTGAATGACCTAAACCTGTCGCAGTTTACTTTTCTTGATTAGAAAGTTTGTTATCGGTAAAATGAGTAATTGTTAAAATGACAATCAAATTTATTTTTGATAGCGTTGTTATACATTGCTTCACAAAATTGAGGTGTTTCTTTCGCACATAAATGACGATGTAGATATCAGCTTGTCTTCATAAATTCTGCGGTCAAGTGGCTCGCGTAAGGCGCAGGACAGCCCGCGAGGCTCACTGACCAACAAGCTGTGAAACGTGCCGGACATTTCCTTCTACATTCAGCGGTTAAGAATGTAGGAAAGAATGAATTCTCGTGACTTACAGCTACACGAGTCTTGCAGACCGATCCACACGCGCCCCACGAGCCAGCTGAGCGCAGAATTTTCCGACCCTTCAGTAAAGAAAAGCGCCAGAAATCCGAATGCGTGAGAGTTGACAGATATGCGTTATTAATGAGAACTGGCCAAACCTGATAATGCTGAGAGTTTTCGGAGTTTCTGTAATGGTAATTTAAATGAATTGAAAACAGGGCAATAATTATCAATGCTCAGTCTAACTTAACAAGTAGAACTGGTGACACATGACAATCCTTAGGATTTTTGGAGTTCAAGTGAATAAAATTTTATTAAATGACTGAAAACAGGCCATGTCCAACCATTATTTTTAAGGGATGGTTTTAAGCTTCCCCTATTGCCAGTTCACCAGTAGCCACTGGTGGGTACATAAATTCTAACCTCGAGTTCACCACAGTGTAGTTTGTAAACACTGAAACCAGGTGGTCAGTCAGTAAGTTACCGGCATCATTATCATCATTATAGTAAAAATTGGCGTAGTTGCGATTGTGTCAAGCACGTGGCTGTAAATGATCCAGAGTTTCTAATGTTTGTAACCACCTGAAAGCCACGACAACGAAATACCGGCGCAAGTAAGTGCAGCTCAAGGGAGGTGTCCCCTGCACTCAACCTTCACTCAGAATGAGACGCTAATTTCAGTGTGAGTGAGCTCTCTGAAAGCAAATAAGTGTTAGAGCAACCTCTGACTCATTTAGTATAACCTGACACTAACTAAGTTTTAGTACTCACTCGCACTCAATTAGTGTGAGTGTCGTGTCTGAATACGGGCCTTAATCACACATTACACAAAATAGGCAAGCACCACACTGGAAACTGCACACACTGTAACCAGCCAGAAACAGTTGGACATGTAATACTTCACTGCAAAAATTACGATACCCAGGGGAAAAATCTTGTTCAGTCACTAAAGAAGGCAAAACACCACAACTTTACATTAACAGGGCTTTTGGGAAAATCAGTAGGTAAAACAAAGCATGACATCATTAAGTTCCTGAGAGAAACTGAATTGGATAAAATAATTGTTTTTTTTTTTTACTGCCAAATCTCTTGTTCCAAACTCCAGTCCAGTTGGTGGCGGTAATGCACCGATAAGTAAGCTCATAACACGTTAACAAACTCCAAAGAAGAAGAAGAAGAAGAAGTAGTAGTGGTGGATATGGGTGGAAGTACTAGTAGTTTTTCAGTCAGCTCGCTGGTTGGCTTCGTTATCTGTTCGAACGGGTAACTTGTTCACTTCGCTTTGCATTTCGAGATATGAATTTAGACTTTCAAATGTAACGTCCTGGATTGTTTTGGTCGTGTCATCTCAAGTCAAGTCTCTGGATAAAGCTAGCAATGAAATGAATGGGGGTAAGACTACTAGCTCGTAAATAACTAGCTAGCTGGGTAGTTAATAAGCTTATTCATATCTTAAAAGGCATCTGAAGTCGATTCCCATTGTTTTGTTTATCGGCCAATCAGCGAGCCGCACCTGCGCAAACGAACCGAAATAGAAGGATTATTTACGCATGTAACACAAAACATTGGTTTGTGTGAATGAAATTGGTCATGTGACAATGCAAGATGTCAACAAAAGCAGGTGATTTGTTTGTAAACATTGGACGTTCAACGTCCCGTCTTAGAATCGACTTTAGATGCCCTTTAACCGTTTAGAATAATGTCAGTCAGTTAGAAGTCATGAATTGATAATACACAGGGTAAATAAATAGTCATTTATTTTCCTACATTCGTTGATGTTATGGGATGGATTCAAGCCGTCTTTTTGGTCTTGCCCGGGAAAAGAGTTAGCCAGGGCTATACGAAACATTTTTCGTCGGGGTGAATTAAATCGGTTTTATATTCGGATGCCGGTGTTCTGTCTCAACTGGTTTCCAAACGAACAGGTTCCCTTGCGCGTACACGCGCTGCGTGCGCCTGAACAGCCGCAGTCGTGGTGGCAGATTCGTTAAACATTCAGAAACATATTCCCGGCGATTTTCAAGTCGTAGCTCACATCTTTTACCGCACATATGATTGCATCAGTGTGAACTACTTTTTTAGGCACCTTTGGGAAAAAAATCAAATTAAGAATTTATGTTCAAAAGATCGCGCCGCGCAGGATTCGATCCGCCGTAAGCAAAAAGACACTTTCATCTACCTGATCAAACCTCGGCGCCATCGCAGGACCGATGACGTGAGGTATCAGTATAGAATTTATTAGAATTTTACTATGTGGGACAAAAATAAACGTATATCTGCTCTTAAATAAGTGATCTAGTCTTACATGCTAGTTCAGAAATGAATGTGTGGAATCCTGCAATAAATTTGTAGTTTGCATTTATCGTTGATATTGCTTAACAAGGCAGATACATGTACTGAGCTTATGTTGTGAAGCCGCACGTGCAAAACAGTGTTTCGATTGTGCGCCTAAAAAAATGTCTTCGGCCACAGTGGCTGAAAGCAAAAAAAGAAAAAAAAAAGAAAACATAATGCGTTGCTGAATACCCCTCGGCCCGGACAAGATTTCCTGCCACAAGGTCACAGCGCTAAGGTCAAAGGTGAAATCCAGCAAAAACATCAACTTTCATATCCATGTGTCACAGTGAGTTACCGTACCAAATTTGGTGAAGCAGCGATCAGTAGTTGCTGAGTACTGACTTGGACAAGATTTCCTGCCTCAAGGTCACAGCGCTAAGTAGTGATGGTGTGATGAGGCCCCGTGAATGTATCGAATCTTTCCAGGCAATTTCTTATTTTTATTTTTTTTATTGACAGAACAAAATATACAAAACAAGACAGGGAGAATTCTTAAGCATTTCAGAGTACAAATACAAAAACGAGGAATGAATGCAATTTACATTGTAAATGAGTGAAACTGAACAAAAAAGTGGCACTAATTTTAAATTAAAAAAAATAAATAAATAACCAACATAAGTTTGGAGAGCACAAAGGAGCAAGGTATTGGACTTGGGACATTGAAGTATACTTTTTTTGACCTTTTTGTTCTTTTTTTCTATAGCTTTTAGTGACTTAAAATAATTACAGAATGTGGAAATATAAACAATGAATGAGGGTGTACTGCCGTTCCATTTACAAGTATGAATTTGATATTTACCCAAAATTACCCAAGATTAACAGTGTCTACTAATTTTTCGTCCAGATTTTTTCCGTATAATAGAAAATATCATTGAGAGAAAAAATGGGAATGTTATTCATTTTTAAAGACTGCCAGCTGTGAATATCAGACCAAAATGCAGTAGAAAACATACATTCAAAAAATAAATGATCGATGGTTTCAACCTCAGACGAACAAAATGTACAAGGACCCATCTCAAAACCAAATCTTTTGTGAAAAAGATCATTGACAGGATATATTGCTGTAGCTAATTTATAATGGGTCTCTTTAACTTTAGGAGCAATTGGACAAGATAAATAAAAAGAGAAGGCCCGTCTTTTCAGTGAGGTCTCTGTGTTGTCCCGCACGGAGCATGAGTTAAAATCTCCCATATTTATTTGCTTAAAAAACTGGCTCACTGCCTTATTATCACATTTTCTATCCAACAAATTAAGGTCTCCAATTTTTAAGGGAGGTAAAGAGGGTATACTTATATGATATTCCATGCCATTTTGAATCATGCAAAGTTATGTAATAGGCACAGCTTTACATATTTTTTCATACCCCTTTCTTGTTGAAGTGATTTTATATTTTTTCATAAAATCTTCATAGGATAAGAGGTGACCATCTCGAATTCAAAAAATCATGCACAAATATCCCTTTGTCATACCAATCGGCTTTAAAAAAAGATTTTCTATTGATGGTAATAACCCTATTGTTCCATAACACAGAATTATGAGGTGAAAAATTGTGGGTAAACATCATCTTCCCATAATGTAACACTTGTTTATGGAAATTTGACAGCTTTAAAGGAATTTTAGACAGCTCAAAATCACATTTAAACAAGAATTTAATCCCTCCAACCATATTAAATATTTTGTCAGGGATATGGTACCAAATAGATTGAGGAAGAGAAATGCACTCTTTCAGCCATTTCAACTCTCATAGCAGCAAGCAATAAGAGATTCAAATTCCACAGCTCTTAAGCCTCCATTACTATAATCTCTTATCAATTGTGATTTACGTAGATAATGAGTTTTGCTCTTCCATGTAAACTGAAAAATTATGGAGTTAAGTGACTTTATTACATTTTTTGAAGTGTACAAAGAATGGCAAGGATATACAAGTCTTGATAAACCTTCTGTTTTAGTTAGGAGGATTCTGCCCAATATAGATAAGTCCCTCGAGAGCCAGTGGTTTAGAGATTTCTTCACAGCTTTCAGTCTGTTAGTAGTATTCCCAACTTCTCTGGCATGCAGATTCTTTGTTATCAATAGACCCAGGTACTTAACCTCTTCTTGAAGCGGGATATTGGCTATACTGTTATCTTCACAATTGTGGACAGCCATCAATTCACATTTCCTAAGGTTTAGAGTGAGACCAGATGCTTTTGAGAAGACATCAATTTTTTTGATTGTTTTTGGAACCATATTTTTATCTCTTAAAAACAGTGCTGTATCATCCGCGAATTGACTAATTTTGAATTCTCTCCCCATTATTTCAATGCCATGAATTTCTGAGGAGTTTTTACGGTATAGTGCCATTAACTCTGCCGCCAAAATAAATAGTAAAGGACTAATCGGGCAACCTTGACGAATTCCCCGCGTAATAGGGAATCTCCTTGAAAAACCGTGGTGGAGAGATACACTACTGCTAATATCTTTATAAAGCAATTTGATGACCTTACAAAAGCGATCGCCGAAGCATCTTTCCAGGCAATTGCTTCATGAAAAGGCTGATTGTGATGCCCTGTTTTACAGCTCATTTGGGAGTACTGACATCTGCTGGTCAGTAGATGTACAGCAGTACTGCCGTGATGCTCACATGTAGGCAACATCTGCAAACACACACTCTCTCTCTCTCTCTCACTGTGTGCGTTTGTATTTATGTAGACACATACACCACTCATCCTCGACGTGATTGATTTCAGCAGATGTATATTATGTTTTACCCTATTGGGAAATGTCATATCAAAATGTTCCCAAACGGATTATGTCCTTTTCGTTGGCTCCATTATCTCCAGTGTTCTGCATGTATCTTACCAGATAACGCAGAACACGTCTTGAATTTCTCACGGCTTTTTCAGTGAATCGAATCACACAACAAGGAAATCATGTGATCTCAGAGAACCGGGGCCTCGTTTCTCTTTGGTCACGTGATATTTTGAAAACGATACAGGCCTCGAAACAGGCTTCATTTGGACATGCCCCCTTTGATCTACACAGACCTCGGGGCTAAGGTCAAACGATGAAATCCAGCAAAAAACATGACGTTGCACATCTATGGGTCACAGTGAGTGAATATGCCAAATTTGTTGAAGCTGCGATATTTAGTTGACGAGTACCGACCCGTACAAGATTTCCAGGGTCAAGGTCACAGAGCTAAGGTCAAAGGTCAAATCCAGAAAAAAAAAACCTGACGTTGCACATCAATGGGTCATAGTGAGTTACCATACCAAATTTGGTGAGGCTACGATAATTAGTTGCCCAGTACTGACCCGGACAAGATTTCCAGGGTCAAGGTCACAGCGCTAAGGTCAAAGGTCAAATCCAGCAAAAAACCTGACGTTGCACATCTATGGGTCATCGTGAGTTATCATACCAAATTCGGTGATCATTAGTTGCTGAGTACTGGCCTGGACAATGTCACCTAGACAAGATTTCTAGGGTCAAGGTCACAGCGCTAAGTTCAAAGGTCAAATCCAGCAAAAAACCTGACATTGCACATCTATGGGTCATAGTGAGTTACCATACCAAATTTGGTGAAGCTGCGATCATTAGTTGCCGAGTACTGGCCCGGACAAAATCATGGACGGACGACGGACAACAGACAGACACGCAGGTGACGACAACACCCCTCCGGCCAGAGTCGGCCGTGGGGTAAAAATCAGAGAGCACGCCCAGTTATCCCACATCGGCTTTAGATAACTTTGAGCGTAAGATATGTTTTTTTTTTTTTTTTTGGAGAAGTAACCCTTGGCTGACAATACTAACTCCAGATTGTGGATTAATGGACTTCTCTCTATTGTGTCTCAATTGTTGCTCCACTTGGCGTGTTAATAATGTAGAGTTGTCTTGAGTTATGCACTTAAATGAATGAATATTGAAAAGCGCACCATCTCCCTGCAGGTTTCTTGTTCCAGTCTCGACCAGTGTGACCTGTGACTGGGCACTATGGTGCTGAAGATATTCTTTCCCCAGTGCTGCAACAGGGCGGAGAGCGGCCTCCTCATTGGCTACTGGCTGCCTGGTCAGAACTCGGCTGTGGTTCTGGCTGTTGTTCACTATCCCTTCATCCCGGGTCAGGTAAAGCGGTACCTCAGCCAGCTGCGGAAGGAGAGTCGTGTGGACCTGTCTGTGCTGGGCTCCTGGAGCATGCAGAAAGAAGGTCAAGAGGGCATGGAGAGCTTCCTGAAGGACCTGAGCACCATCTTCCCCGAGGGCCGCTGGCTGCAGCTCAGCCGGGAGACGGGCGAGAGAAGCTTTACCTGCCAGGTGGTCCAGTGGGATGGGCGGCTCCTCGGCGGGAACGGTGAAAACGAGGGTAACCATGGAGATGGGAGGGGGGTCATCTTTATCCACTACGACCAACGCAAAGTCATGCAGTCCCAGCTCCACCCGCCGGTAAGCGGGAGTCGGGGCGAGGATGCCGTGACCGGGCCGGGGCCATCAGAGCTCTGCCTAGTTTTCTCAGCCGTGGCCCAGAGCCAGCCTCTCTTCCTCACTGATAAGTATGACGAAGGGCCGCTGAAGCTAACGCACTGGCAGTCGGAGGGCCGGGAGGCGAGCATCATCGTAGAGCTGGGCAAGCAGGCCTCTGTGCCGGTCTGCATGCTGCTCACCTGGCTGCTCTCGTTCTGCGCCTGGGTCAGCAGTATCAGGTGAGACGCTTTTGTGCAAATGGATTCCGCGGTTTGGCTCTTACCTTGCTTGTCTGCATAGAGAGTTATTACACTGGCACTGGCAACAATGATTCTTACTTGAGCTTCAAAATGTGTGTCATTACATCACAAGCAATTTGAATGGTGTCAAAAGCAATGAGAGGTCAGTGCTAGTAACTCAGAGCGCTAGTGGTCGTTCTTCATCTCTGCACGGTCGAAATGGATTGATGCTCTCGATGCGCAGCACAAAACACGTGTTGTCATGCTAATTCTTTCCTATTGCATCGTTTCAGCAATAATACCCTGGGAGGTATTGTGGTCCTGTGATCTGTCGGCTCACCGAGATGCTCCTCCGGTGGTTGTGTTTGCTGTATTTGTGTTTAAAAACAAAGCATTTGGGTGTCTGACAAACTGTTGCTTTCTTTATTCAGGAAACTGCCCTTGTATACAATAGTTTATGTCAGAATTGGTTATTCTGATTTGGTACGTGCCTCATTTATTCATACTTTATTCAAAGTTTTGGACACAACCACATTTTCTTGAAATCGGAGCAGGGATTAAAAAATTGTGTAAGTAAACAAATCTTAACTTTGAAAAAAATTTGAATGTTAATTTCACTGAAATAATCAACTTTTCAGGATTTCAGTTTTTGCACATGCTCAGATATTTTCTCTACTATGGCTGTCATATGGCTCAGAGTTCACTCCAGCTCCGCTGCAGAAGTTCCCACAGATGTGCTGCACTTTTGTATTGCTTCCGTCTGACCTTCTACCCAGACGGTCCCAAAATAGCTTAAAGGTGCACTATGCAAGTTTGTTTGACATTAATTCTGTTGACATTCGAAGTCAAACAAAACAGAGGCAGCCCGCCCCTCCCTCCCATAATTCTGTTCTTCCCATGTTTCCGTAACTGTCAACTCTTGTCGATGATTGGCAGGGACGGTTTGTTATTCCCCTTATGTTTATTTGCAGTTTGTGACGCCTGTGCGGTCTCCAGAGCCCGGGTTTTTTCTTACAGTGAATTCAGGGGCAGGCAGTTAGCGTATCGTGGGGAGATGTCAGCGAATTGAGACAAAAATATAATCCCGCGGAAAACAAACAAACTTGCTTAGAGCACTTTTAATTCTTGTCTGCTTTTTTTTTTTCCCCCAAATGTGGCTTCCTATGAATTCCAGTTATTGACAATGACCTATCACCTTGAGCCATTTAAGATTATTTACTGGAGGGAAACAGTTGATTTTCACTGAAGTCACTGATACAAAATGACAATATGGGTCAATGACAAATGAGCCTTTTAAAAATGTTTTTTTTTAAGTAAATCTTTAAAAATGTACAGAACAGTTTCTTGGGGCGAAAAAAGAAACCACACTCCCCTCTTTTTTTCTTAGAGATTTTTTTTTAGTAATTATATTGGAGAGTGTCTACTCTGCCTAAAACATTGCTATGTTGTAATGGAGCCGGGTATTAAAAGTTACTTATGGATTTTTTTATTGTAGGGGGTGGGTATTCTGGTTTTCCCAACAATTTAAGAACAATTAAACTATTAAACTTTGTTTATTTGAAATGTTTCCAATATAAAATTATGCCCCCATATTAATATAATATTCATTCATAATTTAAATTACATATTTAATACATTTCATACAGTGTTAACTTGCTCGGACGGTTGCGCCACCTGACATTTGAGATGCCAAAATATAAAATGTATATAATTTTTACGATAAACTGGAAATGTATTCAAATTAAACAGGTTTTATAGAATAAAATGATAGTTATTGCGTATATGGGACAATGTCACGTCATTGACCCATATAATTTTTTCTCCCCCCGCAGGCTTATGAAGCTACCGCCTGTCCAGTTCGTTTCCAGTAAATTGTCCACCTGTGTGCAGCTGAGCTACAGGATGGAGCATCTTCAGACAGTGAGCTCCCCAAGAAAAGCTCTGGGCCATTCAGAGTTCATGAGGTGTGTGCAAGAACGCCGCTTACTGTGATAGAGAAACCACCTGTTTCTTAACCCTTTCAGCGCCGCGGGCAACTATAATTGCCCAATGATGTAAGATATCAAAGTCAGATGCTGTTGAAAAAACAAGTTTTTTTTTGTTTTAAACAAGTTGCCACATGATAGGTTTTCAACAGCTCAGGATAACTACGTACATTTTTTTAATTCCTTGAAAATGTATTCGGCGCTCAAAGGGTTAACG
Source organism: Gymnothorax reevesii (assembly GCA_029721435.1). Lineage (NCBI taxonomy): Eukaryota > Metazoa > Chordata > Actinopteri > Anguilliformes > Muraenidae > Gymnothorax > Gymnothorax reevesii. The sequence goes on along the minus strand of CM056584.1, from coordinate 76,019,933 downwards.
AGGTTAGATGACAACCAGGGAGTCAAGCGGTCAGTCGCAGATTTGGAGGCCAGTTTTTCCGACATTTCGGGTGATTGCATGTTCTCTATTCTCGCTACAATATTTCAAAGTAGAACTGAAAATTAGCCTGTAATCAGTACTTTGAATAGGTGTGAAAGATGGCTGATAAGAATAATCCCGGTAATGTGAAGTTGGGCAAGTTAGAGCTATTGACCGGCTCATCTACACGGCCGCCGATCAGGATTAGTCCCGGTGTGTTCGATGGGCCGTCCGCCACTGGCTGCATCTGTGTCCCTGAACATTTGAGAAATTCATTCCAGCTGGAAAATGGAGCATGGAGGAAGGCAGCGATTAGATTCTTGCTGATGGCGAAAGAGGGTTCCAGAAACAATCCCTCTGGGGTAAAAATGTTGCATCGCAAAGTTAGCGAAGCAAAAGCAGTTTTGCATCGCACAGTTGCTGTTTTCTGGACATTTCGGACCCTGCATTACTACAGTAAAACATGGGCAATATTATCCAAACTTCAATAGATGAAGAGAGAGAGAGAGAGAGTGCTTAAAGTATCTGTATTTGTCACCTTTTGCAGTGCAGTGAAGTACTGAATCTCTCTCTCTCTCTGTCTTTCTCTCTCTCTCTCTCGCTCACTCTCTCTCTGCAGGAAGGCCAACATATTTGTGTCTTTCTTGGTGGATTTGACTTTGGGGCTGCTGCTTATCTCCTGGCTGTACCGAGAGAACCGAATCAGCCGTCTTGCTGACACAATGGTCCCAGTGGCTGATGTAAGGCTGCAACTCCGATGTCTCGAAACATAAGTGTCCTCTCGGGAATGCGCTCCCACCTTGTTATTCTTTTTTGTGTAATATGTTGCGCATGACATCACTATTTGTTGTGCACTTGTGGAATATTTTCTTTATCAGATGCTTCTTAGTGTATTTTAGCGCAGTCAGGTGATTAAACGCAGAAAGTTTTGTAGCTAGAAACGGTTCTCCAAAAGATGAAAATGCTTTTATTATCTACTCGACCATTAAAGGGGAACTCAAAGATAATGCAAAATGCAGCTTAAATAGTGTTTGCGGTCATTATACAGTAGGCATTACACAAGCAGTTCAGATCAAAATCAAAAGGAAATGGTCACAGTTCATCATGTAACCAGTTGTGACCCATCAGATAAAGACCGATGACTCCTGCAGGCTTCAATACTGTGTGTGTCCACCAGCAGCATTGATGCGGGAGGTATTTTAAATTACTTGTATCATCAAAACTGCTTCAGAGCATAAGATTGTATTATAGATATATAAGAGGTCATATTGTGAACTTTAATTTGGTGACCTTGGCAATGACCTTCGAAGGTCAAGCTTCTCATGAAATTTTCATAACTTACATCATCGCGATAAGATTGCTAGCTGGTAAGCTACTGGACCTTTGGTCTTATTATGGGCCAATAGGCTCTTGTCATGGAGTTGCGTCCGTCGTCCATTGTCCATCGTCCGGAACATTTTTTTTAATCTTTTTTTTGGCCTGATGAATTTTTGTGTAAATTTGCACTAACATACTACTAGACCATATCTCCAGCCTTTTTTCTCGGATTTTTGATTGAATCATTTTTTTTCGTTTTATGGGCCCTTGAAATTTTGGCCCCAGTGTTAAAGATAGGACTGAGAAATTTCAAAAAATTATTTCTCAAAAACTGTGTGATAAATTTTTTTCTAAATCAGGCAATCAACTTACCTTGGTACTGTCAATGTACAGTGCGAACGCCGTTTTGATTGAATTGATGGAAGTGGGTCTATTGGGGGCGCTGTACTTTATGAATATGCAAGCTGGCCTGTGGAGGCCAAATGGTTGCAGATAGAGATTGAGTTTGTATTATCGACATATTGGAAGTCATATATGACCTATATTTTTGCAATATTAAACTTGACCACAGATGACTTTGAAAGGTCAAACTCGAGGTCAGGGAATATATGAACAATGTTAAAAGAAATTATTTGAAATTTCAAAAAATTATTTCTCAAAAACTGTCGAATACCTTTTTTTCTAGATCTGGCAATCAACTCATCTTGATATACTTTATGTACAGTGCGAGTGCCATTTTGATTGAATCAGCGGAAGTGGGTCTAGTTGGGGCGCTGTACTTTAACATTGGGTCTGATTGAGAATGGGCCAAATTGCCTATGGAAGCTAAATGGTTGCAGATAGAGATCAAGTTTGTACTACTGACATATAGGATGTTATATATGACCTATATTTTGGCTGTGTTAAAGTTGATCTCAGATGACCTTGAAAGGTCAAACTTGAGTTCAAGCAAAATGGTACAATTTTCAAAGGCTTCTAGGCTTGAAAATATTGAAGATTGGGAACATATGCGTATTGAACACTTATATGAAGTCATGTATGAACTTTAATTTGGTGGCCTTGAACTTGACCTTCATCGACCTTCGAAGGTCAAACTTCACATAGTGAAATCACCAAAATTATTACAGATAGAGCTTAGGTTTGTATTGTGGGCATATAGGAAGTCATGAATGAAATTTAATTGAGTTACCTTTAACTTTACCTTCAATGATCAAACTATGCTGTGAAATTTCAATGACTTACATCAGCAAGATCATTACAGATTGAGTGTAGTTTTGTATTGGAAACGTATAGGAAGTCAAGTATGAACTGTCATTTGGTGACCTTCATATTGACCTTCAAAGGTCAAACTTGACCAAGAGGAAATTCAATGACATCGGTCACGAAAAGGTCACAGATGAAGCCTAGGTTTGTGTTACTGACGTAGGAAGTCACATATGAACTTTCACTTGGTGACATTTAACTTGACTGTTGGTGACATTTGACGGTCAAACTTGACAAAATACAATTACAATGACTTGTCATGCCAAAATGGTAACAGATGGCGTCGAGGTTTGTATTAGAGACATATAGGAAGTTATATATGAACTTTGATTTGGTGACCTTCGTATTGACCTTCAAAAGTCAAATGAGACCTAGTGAAAATTCAATGACTTGTATCACTAAAATGGTCACAGATGGAGCCTAAGTTTGTGTTACTGACTTCTAGGAAGTCTCATATGAACTTTCATTTGGTGACATTTGACTTGACTGTCAGTGACCTTTGAGGGTCAAACTTGACAGTGAAATTGCAATGACTTGTATCACCAAAATGGCCACAGATTGAGCCAAGGTTTGTATAGAGACATTTAGAAAGTCATATATGAAGTCCATTTGCTGACCACAACTTGACATTTTGTGACCTTTAAAGTTCACAATCGACATATTGACATATTTCAATGACTTCTGTCACCAAAAACTGCTTCAGAGTTTAGGATTGTATTTCAGAAGGTCTTATAAATGTAAATGAACTTTTATTTAGTGACATTGACATTGATTTTCATCAATTCAAATTTAAAACTTCACATGAAATTTTCATCTCCCTTTCATCTCATCGCTGTAAGATTGCTAGCCGGTAAGCTACAGGACCCTTGGTCTTATTTTTAATAATTGCCCTGACTGTGCTCGGTGGCATACTTAATCTCTTGTGATTCTTATCTTAATCTTCTTATTGCCATTATCATATTTATGAAGGTCTATGACCATCTGCCTCTTTTGTTTTCTTCATGGTGCGGGATGAGAAAGGGATATTCCATGTGCGTTACCTCATTTTTACCTTCATGAAACAGGAAGTGATGCAGTTGCTCAATATGGTTCCTTAACGCTTAGATAAAAGTTAAATAAGTGAAATTTAATACCACTTTTGGTAGATGTTATTGACAATAATCCTTAAGGTGCCATTAATTGTGAAACCTTGATTTGGAGGAAATTGATTTTTGATTAAATCACTAAATGATGCTGGTTGGTTCCATTGAAACATTAATATTGTATAATATTTCTTGTATGTTGGTATTTGCCGTTTCTCTTGAAATATATATTTTTAGAATTATTTATCATATTTTGCATTGCCTGTCAGGGTTGTGAGTAATTTTGGAGCCCACTGTGCAGAACACATTTAGGGAAAGGAAAAACCTAAAAAGCTTAATATCATCCTGTTGAAATTTTATTATTATTATTTTATTATGACTGAGAGGAACTTGCCTTTATGTTGGAGTAACTACTTGTGGCAGAGTGTTCACAGGGTACACTGCAGAAACCAAATTTTAATCTTGTATTTATACATAAACACTTATTCAAATCACCTTAATTCTCAGAAAAGAAATTCTCCTGCTGATTTGAAGTAATTTTGACTCATTTTTAGATTTGTCCATGAGGTAAATGAAATTCTTGCGCCATGGACAAATCTAGAAATGAGTCAAAATGACTTCAAATTAGTGGCAGAATTTTTTTTCCTTTGAAAAAATATAATTGAAATCAGCCTTAAATCTAAAATCAAGATTAAAATGTTTGCAAGATTTTTGTTTTTGCCGTGTACATTTATCATACATTCTGTGTGTTCCAGCATGTTGCCAAGGAGCTGCAGGAGCTGCTGCAGTGGCTGATGGGAGCTCCAGCCGGGCTTAAAATGAACGGTGCTCTTGACGAAGTGCTCGGGCGCTTCTTTCTCTATCACATCCATCTGTGGATCAGTGAGTTCGCTCAGCACTTCCACAGAACATGTGCATTAGGGCTGCCCGACCCTTTTGCTTGAGTTCAATTGTCCTGTACTCCAACCCTTATAAAGCATGCCTCATTTGACAACTGGAGATTTCTTTAAAGGTTGATTATGGAGAATACGTATTAAAAGCTGTATTTTTTCAAAAGTAATACGTCCACGTTGCGTGTAAAGGGATGCAGAATTAAAATTTTCCGTTAATAAATATGTTTAGTCTGAATTAAATAATTCAGAAATTTTGACAGGTTCAGCAATTACTTCCCGTTTACATCGTACAGCCCAACAGCGGCCGGGGCATTGCGGGTTGCCAAATACGGTCTCTATGCTCGGCACAGCTAGGCTGGCACTGGGTAAAATGGCGGAGTCCCGCTGCAGCTGCTTCAGAGCCCCGGCGAACGGTGCGTTATCCGTCCCAGCAGTAGAGCGACCGGAGAAGGGCAAAGACGAGGGTCAGTATCGGCGAAGCATATTCTTGTGCAGGCTGGTCGCTTGACACACTCTGCAACGAACCTGGTAACCCGACTGCTGGAATTATTTTCTGTTGTTGCGACTACGATCTTGAGACACTAGATGTCGGTATTCTGCCCATATTCCATAATCAACCTTTAAGCTTCTAATTTGCGAAGCAAGTGTCCCAAATTGGGGTTGCAGTGGTGTACCCTACCAACAGAACAGAGGAGGTAAAGTGGAGGCATTCAGTTGGCTGTGGTTTAGCATGTAAATTTAGGTGTGCATAAAGGCAGTCATCTCCGCGTATTCTCTTGTTCATTAGGCACAGATTCTATGTTAATATATATTAATTCTATGTTGCATGTTAGTGTAATCAAAAATGCATTGCATGAGTGATTTACTACTTTTATTTTTTAAGATATTTTCTGGGCGTTCTGAAATCACTGAATCACTTACTCTTCCCACTGCTGGAAAATACATCCAAAACAAGTTAAAAGATGTTTATGGGTCAATGAAGTGACATGCAGATTTGTGTCCGAGCGCACTGCTTTGGTTTGAAATCATTTTAAATGATTCATGATAAGCATTTTATTTTAACAAACCTGTTTAATTTGGACAGTTTCCAGTTTGTCATGAAAATTATATATATTTTATGTTTTGTCATCTCAAACCCTCAAAATGTCAGGTGGCGCAACCGTCCAAGCAAGTTAACACTATGTGAAATGTATTAAATATGTAATTTAAAATATGAATTAATATAATATTAATATAGGGGCATAATTTAATATTGAAAACCTTTCAAATAAACAAAGTTTAATTGTTCTTAAATTGTTTGGAAAACCAAGATACCCACCCCCTACAATAATGAATCCATAAGTTACTTTTAATACTCAGCTCAACTACAAAATAGCAATGTTTTAGGCAGAGTAGACACTCTCAGGTATACTTACTAAAAAAAAATCACTGAGGAAAAAAGAGGGAAGTGTGTTTTATTTTCAAGAAATGTTTGGTTGCACCACCTGAAATTTTTTTGGCTGGTGAAATTGCAAATACAGTCTGAAACTGTACTAAAACCCTGTAAATGTTGTGCACCCATTAAGATTTGTTTAAACACACTCTTCTCACTTCAAATAAATGTATTCTGTACATTTTTAAAGATTTATATTAAAAAAAAAACATTTGCTAAAGGCTTATTTGTCATTGACACTTATAAGTTAATAGAATGCTCACACACAGTCACCATGAACCTCGGAGAATGGACGAAGGGTTTGCTTTAAAACTCTGCCGTGTCTGTTTTACCTCCATAGGTTACATCCATCTGATGTCTCCCTTCATTGAGGGGATCCTATGGTATGTGGGACTCTGTGCTGGCCTGGGGTTGACCTTTGCCCTCTCTGTGCTGTCAGACATTTTGGCTCTCCTTACATTCCACATCTACTGCTTCTACGTGTACGGGGCAAGGTGAGCGATTATCCCACAGTCTACTCTGGTCGTTTGCATGTGAATTCTCTTGTATGTTGGTTCGGTTTGACCGGTCATGCCAACAAAGCCCACAGTAAGCTAATTTGTACATTAAACTTAATGGCTGGTGTGTCTGAAAATTCACCAGCCAGTTTTTAGCTTGCAGGGACGATTGTCCTCAGAGAGCTATTGCCAAACCCTCTGCGTCGGCACCGGTGTGCGTGGACAGCAAGGTTAAAGTTTCCAGCGAGCTGTGTTGTCTTCTGACAACTCGTTATGTCATAGCCTCTGCCCATATTAGCCCTCTTTCCACCCCACTTAGTTCAGCTGCCCCTCATCCTCTTTCCCTTTACCGCACTTTGTAGTACCATGTGATTTCGTTGGGTATCGGGCACATTTTTTTTTGCTATGGCTATGTGTTCTCATAATGGGAAGTATGTGGTGCCATTGTGCTGGCCTCCGCTCTTGGTTCTCCATTTGGTCTAATGAGTCGTGACCATGCGCTTCTCGTAAAAAAGTTTCCGCCTGGATTTAAATGAGCAATTACTTTAACCCTTTAAACCCGAGAAACGGACACACCAGAAGAAACCGCTAAAAATGAAGCATTACCCACGTAACTATATAGTCATGGCGGACATCAAATTAAACAGAGGAAACTCGGCTACTAGAGTATATAAGCCATTTTTACTTGCTCAAAACACAATTCTGACACCAATGAAATGAATCACCCTACAGCGCCACCTAGTCAACCCACTCGCCACAATTTCGATGCTATCGCTCTGTTGCTTTATGTCACATACTGAAACAGTAGCTGAAATGACACCAGAGGCTCCACAGATTCTGGTGATCAGCCCCTCTTTACTCTGTTACAAAGCATCTGCGAGATATCAGCAAAGAAGAGCAACAGCAGAAATGGGTTCATAAAAAACAAGAGTCCCCTTCATTTTGAGTCCAGTATTATTCAAATAGACCTTATGGTCGCACGGATATGCCCTTTCAATTTGGGTGTGCAATTTTTTAAGCAGAGCTCTAAAAAATAATCATTATTGCAATGTTTAAAGGTTAAGACAACCTTTGTATGAAGTGAACTGCAAGTGAAAGAACTACCCTTTAATTCAGTTCAATTCAATTTATTTGTACAGCGCTTTTCACAGAGACTGTCTCAAAGACGCTTTAGATTGAGATAAAATAAATGAAAGGGCAGTGCCCAGCCTATTCCCCACTACAGCAAATGAGGCAAAAAACTTCCAGTAGGGAGAAAAATCCTCAAACAGGGGTGAGAAAAAACTCCCCAGTGGGAAGAAATCTCAGGAGGAACCTGTCTATAGTGGGGAAGCCCATCCTCTGCGGGCTAGCTAATTAATAACAAAATAAAGTCAAATAGAGTAAAATGGCAATAGAGTTCCATTTAAATCCATCTAAACAGTGGCATCGGTAGCTCCAGGAAGTGGCATGTTGAGGATGGAGCAGAACTGGATCAGGACAGCAGCAGCCAGCGCTCATGGTGAGGGACAGGGCTCGGACGGTCCAGGACTCAGGGTTGTGGAGGGAAAGATCCTCGGAAAGAGACACAGAAAAAAGGGGGGTGAGGCACTGGATAAATCTACTGCACGTTAATAAAAAAGGAGCTACAAAATGGGGTGCTACAAAATATTTTTTGGTAATTTTTAGACAAGGCTGAACTGAATTATTAATTCCAAAACATCTGAATTGAAACACTTTTGGAATTCAGCATTTTCCCACGAACAAAGATGTCAGACGACATCAGCAGTTTGATCCGAAGTGTTCGCTTTTCCGTGAGACCTACCGTAAAGTTTCGTGTATGTGGCGCACTTGTTTTTACGTTGAGAAATATGAAAAGATGGGGATGCGCCGTAACAGAATCGCGGCAAAAGTTCCGACATACATGCAAACGCACACCCGATTTTATAAGGTCAAACTGGGGCTATATGCGCACGTGAGTTTGCACAGCTAAATAAATGGAAAAAAAATACCGATTCAACATTTTTAAATGCAGGATTTTAATTTTTATCTATGAATGAACTTTTTCACATTTCACTTTCCATGATGACGTTAATTCAAATAACCATCGTAGAAGCATGGAGCTACATTGGTAGAATGCAGACAGAGAGGGATAGAGGCTTAATTGCGGGATAGAAGTCCTGTCTGATTTAATTGTCTCGAGAACTAAGCGGCTCAAGCTTATTAAGTGCCCTAGTGCAGCTTTATTGTGCCGTGTGGCATTTGGTTACGGCTCAGCACCGGTACAGCAGTTGTCCTTTCAAAGTGCTCCCTGCAACTCTGCAAATAACTTCCTAATGCAACGTATACGTATCACTCTGATGCATGCAAAAACATGCACGCTGTCCTATAGTCCATTATGTAGCGTGTATGCTACGATGGCGCAAGGCTTTCCAAGCTACCGTCTTACCTTTCACTCACGGTAAATGATTATGACCGAGTTACATAAACTACCATCAATGAACTTCCCTTTCGTTGATGGCTATATCCTCTGCATTAACAGTGTCATTTGTTGTATTCTGCTTCTTAGGAAATTGATATTCTTGACAATAAATGAGAATGTATGAACCGATGTGTTCCATTGAATTATTTAAATGGCGCGTTAAAGCTGCAGTTGGTAAGTTTTAGAAAAGTAACTTTTTGTCATTTTTGCTAAAACTGTCACTGTGTACAGACAGTATTACATATAACTAGTACTCCGTAATTTTAAAAAGGCTCCTTTAAACCCACCTAATGCTCCTACTGCAATTTAAAAGAATCGTTCGGACCAACCAAAAAGAACCAATTAGAGCCAGGATGGTGTCTGACAGCCGCCAAACAGTGCACATGCACGCGCTGCAGACAGCCCCTCCCCCTTCCTCCTCAGTTCACGCCAGGGCTCAGTCAAGTTCAAATCTCCGAGAGCGGGTTCAGGAGCTTAGAACCATCAGCGAGGAAAAAAAATACCAATAACTCAGTTACCAGCAACAGCACACATGGCTAAGACAAGTAAAAATGGAAGCAAGAAGAAAAAAAGCACAAAAGGAAGAATTTAACTAAACCCGGGATAAAACCAGAGTGAACATCGGAGTGGATTTTTAGAGGTGGAAGGAACTCTGTGATCTGGAAGGATTAAAACTTTTCTCCTTGCCAGGTAAACCCCTGCTTTATTCGTTGGTTCATTTTTGCTTTGCAAATAAGCGAGTGAACGTCGCTTACAAGCACAGTCGCTGTTTGATTAGCCAGTCTTGTAATTATTACTGTTCTCCGCTGTGCATGTGATTTTACTGAGATGTTGCAGTCGAACTCACGTTGGCTTGTTTCAGATGCTAGGGCTAACGTCACTGGCGTTGTTTTATTAGAAAGCAGCAGAAAATCTCTTAATGAAGTGACCTGGCAGTCTTATCAGTTGCGTTGTTGTCCTTATAAATATGTGTAACGTTTCTGTGCTCCCACAGCTAAATGCTGACATACATGATTTACTGGCTTTTCATCTGGATTCACGACAGTTTCTGTACTCAAAAAACGGGTAAATTACTGAAATAAGTGTGCGCTGGGTTTGAATGAATACATACTGCTGCAGATTACTTTTCATGTCGACATGATTTATTTCTGCTCGTTTGTTGGCAGGCGTGTCGTTGGACCTGAAAAATCTGGGGATAAAATCCCTCCTTTTTTAAAAAAATTATTAATCCTGGCTAATTCTAGATGGGTTTCCGTTATTAACACGTTTTTCAATTCACGAATAATCAAGTGGCAATCGAAGAGACGGCTTCTCTTCTTCGTGCAAACTAAAAGCGACAAAATAATGGGCTGCATTCAGGACCAAAAAAAAATTAAATTATAATTATGTCTATGCACCTGCACTCGGCGACGGCATTTCAGACTAGTAAGTGGTTTTGTCAGTTTACATTTTCCAATTGGACAGCTGTCTATTTTTTTTTATTAAGAATTGAGCGACTGTGCTGCAAAAACAGGTGTATGTACTTGTCGCCGAAATTACCTTCATTCGCTGAAGAGTTATGAAATGCCATCGCCGAGTGATGGTGCATAGACATAATTATAATCAAATAATTTTTCGGTACTGAATGTAGCCTATTATTTTATCGCTTTTAGATCGCATGGGGGAGAGAAGCCGTGTCTACAACTGCCACTTGATTATTCTGGAATTGGAAAACGTGTGAATGAAGGTAAACCATCTAGAATTTGCCAGGACTAATTATTATCCCTCGCTGGGCAATTAGCGCGAAGCGGGGGATATAACATTGGGCTCCGTCCGTACGGACGCATAAAATTGAGGCGGTGGGGGATATTGCCATGTTAGTGGAAAAGACTTGTTTTCAATAAAAGGAGGGATATTAGCCCAGGTGTTCAAAGCCTTGTCCCATTAGGAGACGTCTGGGCAAATGAGGCTTTTTGGCACGCGAAGCATTTGGGCACGGGACGTTGTGCGTGCCGATATACCTCGAGGTTTTCCAGCATGAGGTTTTTCGGCTCGGAACACCCCGGAATTTTCAGGTCTAACAACGCGCTGGTTTGTTGGCCAGTGCAGTGTTGACTGTTCGGACCAGTAACGTCTCACCTCGGGAACTTGGCCGCTTTCATAATGTGAACGTGCAAAATCTCTCATCAGTTGCATGCATAACAGCTCGCGTGCCTTCGCGTGCACGGTAGCCATCTGGGGGAGGGTCTTAGGAGTGCAGTGGAGAGGGAGGGGGAGGGATCTGAAGGTTGCTTTTTTCACATTTTTGTGCGAAGTCCTCTCTCTCCTCAAAGTTACTGACTGCAGCTTTAATCCCTCTGGGCGAAACAATAGAGAGTGATTAAAGGGATAGTTCGGATTTTTGTCCCATGACATAGTATTCACGACCGTCCGTCCGTCCGGAATCCTTGTCAGCGAGATATCTCAAGAACGAATTGACGGATTTCCTTCAAATTTCATGTCAACATGTATTAGGGTGATACCCCGGCGCCAGTCGATTTTGGTGACCTTCGCATCACTCTCAAGGTCACATCGAGAGATTGCTCATTTTGACACAATTTTACATCTTGTGGCGGGGGACAAAGACACGTTAGTGGCAAATACTTGTTTTACATGAAGTTGTATGACATCCTCATTAGCAGTGTTGTGCATAAACAGTGACTTTCCCCCCTTCTGCGTCCCGTGAGCGGAGTTCTGGCCCGGTTTTGGTATCGTCGGAAGTAGTTCCGGCTACCTTGCTGGGGTCACGAAAATAAAAAGTTATCATTCCAAAAACAATATGCGTTCAAAAGAGTAATACATTTGCATCACAAAAACCAACCCCTGAAAAAAACAAGACCTCACTATCACTCGGCGCTATTTTATCTTCCTTCGTATCACTGCACCTAGGGTCAAGCACGCCTTTGCGTGTTATAATGCTTAAAAATAACACACACATAAAAATCATTTTAGGCGACTTCATTTCAATATTTTTTCTTAACATGTTTTGTTTCATTTCTACAGAAAAGAAAATGTCACTCCATAGATTTATTCCACTTTTTATTAATTCCTGACTTGCCAGTCATTTCTCCCTCTTGGTTGTTCCAACCTGCAAGGAAAAATGGAAAATAAAATTTGTTATAAATAATGCTGCCATTTCATCGTAACTGCGCTGGTTGCGATTAGAATTTTCCCTGGGCTATTGTGGACATTTAGCTGAATTTTTTGGTAGTAGAACCAAAATATTCCCCCCGATAGATAGTGGCATATGCGTGAACATATGCGCTGTTAGCAGATCACACTGTCTATTTTGCCGTCCGACGTTCCCGTTTTTTTGTGCTATTTTGCCGTCGCTTCCGCTTGACATGCGCAGTTGTCACTGATGTGGACTTAACGGTTTACAAATGATTTCTCTGCACTACCTTGGTATAATTTCATCCCCTCTTAGAAATTGTTGTGGCTAATAAAGCCGAAAAAGGCGGAGATTGAATAGGTAATTCTTTCCAGTAGAAGTGATCGATTAGCTAGCTCCACATAAGCAACTTGTCCGCACTAACGGAACTTACAGTACGCAAAACCTGTATTATGTTCATAACATAACAGAGCTGTCGCGTACTGTCCATAAAGCTGCTTTCACATCAGACACAAAACAAATTTTTTGCAGGACAGATTAGCCTACATTCAAAGTCAATGCAAAGACGCGAATACACAAGCCGCTTTCACACCGGACGCGAAACAAATTTTTCGCGCGACAGATTAGCTGCATTCAAAGTCAATGCAAAGACGCATATACAGGCGATATAGTCCCGTTGAGCAGCTTTCACACCGGATGCGAAACAAATTTTTCGCGCGACAGATTACAGTCAAACAAACTCGCGTGCTCTGCAAATTAAAAATGCTTCTGGTTAACTTATACCCGATCTGACGGTCGAATAACATGGCGAACAGTTGTAGTGCCGTCCACGGCTGAAGTAAAAGTATAGCCTAGTGGAGTGGTATGCGTCAGAGCAGACGGCAAAATAACCTTCCAGCGTGAATTGCCGTGTGGGCAGACGGCATAATAGGCCTTCAGCGTGAATTGCTGACGCCGTGTATGCCTACAAACTTTAAGTCCACATGTGACAACTGCACATGTCAAGCGGAAGTGACGGCAAAATGGCAGAAAGAAACCGGAGCCGTCGGACAGCAAAATAGACACTGTATTAGCATATTGGTTCATGTCTTGCGTCTTGCGCCTTCCATTTTTCGCCGATGTCCAATGAATAATCACTTCTCATGGAGGAAGTTGAAAAGGAAAAAAATAGGACAAATACATGCAGCATTCTAGGAAAATTTTGGGGAGAAATAATATGTTTGTCATATACAAGATTTGGGTGGAAATTTGTATATTTTTAGCTGCGACCAAGCAGCTCTATGAACGCTTCTGTCTGTCTGTCCGTCTGTGCCATGTGCCGTATCATCATGAAATTTTCAGGAGTTATAGGCCTTCACCAAAGTGATGTCCATGCACAAGGTCGAGGTCAAAGGTCAAGTTCACAGAGGTCACGACCTTGTTTGCGGGTTTTCGCGCTGTAACTCCAGTTAAAATTCATGGATCGCTATGAAATTTTGGAAATGGCTTCTAGGCATACAGTAGGTGTTCCCTGTAGTTTTTCAAGGTCATCTGTCAAATCCCAAGGTCACAAAGGCAAAAAAAGTGTCAATTTTGCCCGATTTGACAGTTTTCGCACCATTTAACTCAAGTTTAATTCAATGAATGGCTATGAAATCTTAGAACAAGCTTCTTGGTATAGAGGAGGGGTTCCCTATTGATTTTCAAAGTCATCTGTCGAATCCCAAGGTCACACCGGTCAAAAAAGTGTCGCACCGTAACTCCACTTTAACTTCATGGATGGTTATTACATCTTAGAACTAGCTTCTTGGTACAGAGGAAGGGTCCCCTATTGATTTTCTAGGTCATTTGCCAATTTCAAGATCACACTTGTACAAGAAACCACCAGTCATGGATGCTAGGCGAGGTCGCAGCTATTAGATCCTTCTGATCTACTTGTTTTTTGACAAGTCCCAAAGTCGAGGGTGTGCCTTATAAACTGGTGCGCCGTATACACGGAATCGTATTACCGCCAAATACACTAGTAATTCAATGATCTGCGAAGATGCGCATCTACCAATAGAGTATATGCTCTACTATATACAGCGCCCTCCATTATTATTGGCACCCCTGGTTAAGATGTTTTAAAAGCCTTGAAATAAATTTAATTTTTATTGCAGAAGCATGCCCTCTCACTGAAAATTGCAGAAAAATGTAACCTTTGACTCCAGTGAATTTTAATGGGGGAAAAAAAATCCCTGTCTACGAAATAATTATTTTTCATAAAATCACCTGTTCCACAATTATTGGCACCTCTAACAATTCCAAAGGAATTAAATGTAATTGAAGTATTTCTGTCATTCCTACTGTAGTTTACAAAGTTGATCAGAGTATCTAGGAACATTTAATTAGTAAATCATCACTTCCTGTTTCCCTGGGGTATAAATATGACCGGACACACAGGCCATTTCTCTGATCCACTCTTCAACACTGGAAAGACAAAGGATCACACCATTCAAGTAAGGCAGATGTGCATCGACCTTCACAAGTCAGGCAATGGCTACAAGAAAATAGCCACTCACCTGCACCTGCCCATATCTACTGTCAGAGGAATCATGAAGAAGTTTAAAACAACTGGAACCGTGGTAAACAAGCCTGGACGAGGACGCTAGGTTATTTTGCCACCACGCACAGTGAGGAGGATTGTAAGAGAAATAAAAAGTTCTCCAAAGCTCACTGTTAAAGAATTGCACAAATGGTAGCATCTTGGGGTCACAAAGCCTCCAAAACAACCATCAGGCGCTATCTACATGCCAACAAGCTGTTTGGGATGCATGCACGGAAAAAACCTTTCCTCACTCACAATCATTAATGCAAACGTCTGGAGTTCGCTAAGCGGTACTGGGACTTCAACTGGGACCGTGTGCTTTGGTCAGATGAGACCAAGATAGAGCTTTTTAGCAACAAACACTCTAAGTGGGTCTGGCGAAACACAAAAGATGAGTATGCAGAAAAGCACCTCATGCCCACTGTGAAGTATGGGGGAGGTCCGGTGATGCTGTGGGCCTGTTTCTCTTCCAGAGACCCTGGGAACCTTGTTAGGGTGCATGGCATGGGATGGCATCTGCCCGAAAGCTGAAGATGGGTCGTCACTGGGTCTTTCAGCAAGATAATGACCCTAAACATGAGGCCAAATCTACACAGAATTGGTTCACCAGACACAGAATCAAGCTCCTCCCACGGCCATCTCAGTCCCCAGACCTCAACCCCATTGAAAACCTGTGGAGTGAGCTGAAGTGGAGAGTGCAGAGGAGAGGACCCAGGTCGCTGGATGATTTAGAGAGATTGTGCAAAGAGGGATGATTGAAGATCCCCCTTTCCCCCCATTCTCCCATCTTATGAAACATTATAGGAGAAGATTAGGCGCTGTTTTGGTCGCAAAAGGGGGTTGTACAAAGTATTAACATCAGGGGTGCTAATAATTGTGGCACATATGATTTGATGTAAAAGAATTATTTCTTAATGTGGGGTTTTTTTCCAGCTGAATAAATGCACTTGAATTAAAGGTTGGATTTTCCTCTTTTTTTTTTTTTCTTTGTGATCCTATATTATTTAGAAAAATACTGAGTTTATTAGAAGCTAAAGAACACATCTTAACCAGGGGTGCCAATAATTATCGAGGGCACTGTATTAATATGGGGGCATACTTTTATATTGAAAACCTTTCAAATAAAGTTTAATAGTTTAATTGTTCTTAAATTGTTGGGAAAACCAAAATACCCGCCCCCTACAATAAAAAAAATCCATAAGTGGGGTGCCAATAATTATGGAGGGTGCTGTAACTAAACAAACATGATTGCAGTCTTAAGTAACCCATTGCACATGCATAGTAATCTTAACTATAATGTCGACTAAGCTATCCACATAACATAACATGAGTGGCGAGACCAGGCCATTCCCCCAGCTGGGGTCGTCATTTTACTGTCACCAAGCCTTACACCTCAGATGCTTGAGCAGTACATGATATCTAGCACTGTATCAAGCCAGGACATGAAATCTCCCAGAGTTTCTCCCTCAGCAATATGGCCAGGCAAGCTATTCCACACTGTGACCTCTCTCTGCGTGAAAACATATTTCCTAATATCATGCGCTAAATTTACCCTTGCCTAACTTTCTTCTTCTTTTTTTTTTTTTGGACTGTAAGAGACTCCTCCCGCCCAGTCTCCACAGACTTAAATTGTTTTGTAGAAGGCTGCCTTCGAGTTGTAGTGCATCTTCCGAGCATGTTGTACGGACTATCAAAACTACGCCTGCATTTTAGCTGGCATGGGGCTTTGTAGATAATGACAATTCTTTTGTTTTTGGAGCTTTTTCTTTAATTATTCTGTAGTTCAGAGCTGTGTGCTGACATTTTGGGGGGCAGCTCCTCAATGGCCCTTTCAAGGCCATATTGTTGGAATTCTAGCACGAACAAGCCCATTCTTGCACGAAGACATGAATGTTCTAATAATTGGGTACGCACCGGTTAAAACGGGCAATCAGGAAGGACGTAGATCTGTGCTTGCAAAGGCTAGTGATTTGAGACGATTTTACTCAGTAACTCTACAGATTTTCTCAGAGTTGGCTACCTAGCTAGGATAATGTGGCCAGCTACCAACTATGAGCCTCTGAGGTTGAGCCTATGAGGTTGTAGCCTCTGGTTTCCTGTTGTTTCATGTGATGTATAAATGCACAAAGATGTCCACAGTTTGCAATGCAATGCAGCTAGTTTGTTGAGCTGAGTTGAACATTTCAGTTTATGGGCCGATAAGCTATTGTCGTGGTGTGGCGTCCGTCATCCGGAACATTTTTTTTTGGCCTGATGAATTTTCGTGTAAATTTATAATAACATACTACTTGGCCATATCTCCAGAGGGTTTTTTACGGATTTTTGATTGAATAATTTTTGTCCGTTTTATGGGCCCTTGAAATTTTGGCTTCAGTTTTGAAGATGGGACTGAGAAATTTTAAAAAAATTATTTCTCAAACTTCGTGGTAAATTTTTTTCTAAATCAGGCAATAAACTTACCTTGGTACCATCAATGTACAGTGCTAGCGCCATTTTGATTGAATCAACGGAAGTGGGTCTATTGGGGGCGCTGTACTTTATAAATATGCAAGATGGCCTGTGGAGGCCAAATGGTTGCGGATAGAGATTAGGTCTGTATTATCGACATATAGGAAGTCATATATGACCTATCTTTTGGAAATATTAAATTTGACCACAGATGATTTTGAAAGGTCAAACTCGAGGTCAGGGAATATATTAACAATGTTAAAAGGTATGACTTCTATTTCTGTTATCATTTTATTAAATAGTGGGGCCGAGGTGGACCAGAAGAATCTGGAGAAATCTCTGTGCGCAAGGAACAAGTCCAAAGGTCTATATTAGATGCTCGTGGTCTTCAGGCCCTCAGGCCGCACTGCATCTAAAAACAGGCATGATTCTGCACAGGAATATACTGCATGGGCTCAGGAACACTTCCAGAGATCATTGTCTATGAACACAGTTCGCCGTGCAATCTACTAACGCAAGCTGAAGCTGTATCATGCAAAGCTGTATCATGCAATGGTCCCACACATAGACCATTGTGCGGTGGGCCGCCACAGAATCAACTCGGACCGCCACAAATTGATTACTCCCCCAACGCGATTTTCTCTATCGCATCCTCATCTGCGCGCGCGCAAAGAAAAAGAAAACTGTAAAATTATAAGGACTGGAAGATGCGTAATGTGCGCAATATTAGTACCATGCTCCCCTGGCATCTTTACCCCCCCTGCTGAACAAAATAAAAAGCATAGGCTCTATCTGTAACCATTTTAGTGTTATAAGTCATTGAATTTTCACTGTGTGAAGTTTGACCCTCGAAGGTCAAGTTCAAGGTTACCTAATGAAATTTCATATATGACTTCCTATATGCCTCTGATACTAACCTCTACTACTAATGCTCTATTTGAAATGATTTTGGTGATACAAGTCATTGAATTTTCACTAGAAAGTTTGGCCTTTTTAGCTGGAGCGGATTGAATGCCTGCTGGTCAGCTTTAACATTGCCAAAATATAGGTCATATTTGATTTCCTAAATGTTTATAATACAAACTTAAGCTCTCTCTGCAACCATTTGGCATTCACTGGCCATTTTGCCAGTAAGATAAAAAACATCATTTAGGTCACTAGATGGGGCCCATATATTGGAGAGAGTAAAAAGCCATATTTAGAAAAATATGAATTAAAATCAAGGTAGTTTGGGATGTTGGACAGAAAGGTCAGGATTTGCGGTCTCCAGTCTACTGGAGAGAATGATTAGAGCCATTCAGCTGTTATAGAAGAAAAAACAGATTTATATGAGTATGCTCTGCAAGTATGATTGCATGGGATGGTTGTTTTTAAAATTAATGTTCAAATATTTTTTGGAAATGAATTTATTTCCTTTTTCAATCTTTGATTTCATGAAAATGTGAGTGTGTCCAAACTTCTGACTTGTTCAGTAAATTCTTTCAGGCATGGATGTGACGTATGTCAGTTCAAAAGTGAGTGACCCCAGTGTGATAATTGCGCCATGTGCTTCGACAGGCTGTACTATCTGAAGATTTACGGCCTGTCCTCCCTGTGGCGGCTCTTCAGGGGTAAGAAGTGGAATGTGCTGCGTCAGCGCGTGGACTCCTGCTCCTACGACCTGGACCAGGTGAGCGGTCGGCCCTGCTTACGGCTCGAGGAACACCACGGGTGCCCAACCCGCTCTCTGATATCACTGCACTGTTGTGCTTTCTTAACCACGTAGAATTAGCCACCTGGTGACTTGGCTGGATAACTGTAAAACCTGGGGCTGGTTTCACAAAGATGGACTCCGACTATGGGTTAGACACAAGCACTAGTCAGACTTCTGATAGACGTCTAAATTCAGCCGCTTCACAAGGCAGTTTAGTTCTTGACTATCTTAAGTAGGACTACTGTAGAATGAATTCTGGGTAAATTAAGACCTTTTTCAAATAAAAAAAAAATGGCCGCATTCAGCCCCCGCAGCTTACTTTACCCCAGCAGAAGACTTCTGTCTCCTTGAAGAATTCAGTACGTATAAAGAAATTTTTCTCAGAAAATTCAATGAGGGGTGTGACAATAACCAAAAAAAAAAAAAAAAACGAGGGGGGAATCGCCGCTATTGTAAATAGTGTAAATCAGTTGAGAGAAGCATCAAAGACGTACAAAAATACTGTACAAGATGTCAAAAGAATGTTCAAGAGAAGAAACCCAAAAACAGGAGGAGGATGGTAAGAAAAGCTTTCTTTCTTTCTTGAATTCCTGTTTATGGTTTATGGTAACATGGGTCTAACGCCTAAGTTACCCGGGGGTGAGGTGTCACATTTTTTTGTCTTGAACTTGGTCAGTATTTATTTTTGTTAAACTTTCTAACTTGCAAATTTCAGACTGGTCTAACCCTCTAGACCAATCTGAAATCTCTTTGTGAAACCGGCTCCTGGAGCGACTCTTGGCACTCTTGTCCATGCTCTTGATTTATGACAACTCCAGGTCTTATCAATCGCTGTTCTTCTGCTATTCTGGTAATCCTGATTTGTGAAATTCCCCCCTCATAAGGATGAGTTTTCCAGCTGTGTTTTTAGCTGATCTATTAATTGCTTATTAACCCCTTGTGTACGGGAAACGCGCATGCGCGGGCTGGCTTGCTGACCTGCATACCAGGAACCGCAGATACGCGGAGTGTTCTGTTGACCACCGTGACCTATCTCTTCGCCTGTTTCCTGTGATGAATGCCAGGAAAAGTATTTTTCCCACAATTTTTCGATGATGGTACAACACGACAATTTTATTTTTTCATTTTTTCACTGTATAATTTGTTATGGCCCCAATTTGTAATTAGATTTTCAACGCAACAGCAACAGCAAGGGATGACAGACACAGTTTTAACAACTAAAACACATTTAATTTTTAAAACAAAGACAATAACGACTAAGCAACTAACAACTAAGACCAAGATTGAATTATCTACAAAACATAAATATTTACAATCCCTTTTCGTGGGGGTGGCTTGGTGATGTCCTGGATGATGAAAATGCTCAAACACAGGCAAAGAAATCCACAAAAGAAACGTCACAGGTCTTGAACAGAATGTGTGATCTGGTCATCTTCTTGCAATTTCTCCTACTACTTTACTGTCTCAATTCTTTTCCTTATATACTCTTTTGCAGACCCCACCCATATTTAGACCTCTTTTTTTTAATTTTCTGAGACTTGCCCCAGACATGTCCAGGACATGTCTAAACATGACTCCAGTCTGAGCTTAACAAAAAAAGGTAAATACTGCCATCTAGTGGCCTATATTCACATTACAAAATGAATACAGTAAAATAGAAAAATGTACAAAATCACTCACATTCCAGTAAACCAGTTTCGTGAGGTACAGATTGTCGCACAGTTCGACGCACAAACTAACTTCGCAAGCGTCACATCTGAACCGGGACTCCCGGCGAACTTCGCTCTTGGAACAGACGACGCACTGTTTCCACGGTATTTGGGTCTTTGCCAAGGATGGATGGCTCTCCAAGAAGTGTCGTCCAAGGAGTCTGTTCAGAGCTGGCGACTCCGCACATTCTCTTCGCTAAACTTCAGCTCAAGACACGCACCCGATGAGCCGTAACATACCATATCAGTCCGACCCAATAAAAGATAATTCATGGTGACCCCTTCACGGCAGTTGCATATCGATGCCACACACCATCCAGCTTACCAGTTTGCGAATACATCGTTCCTGGCCATGGGAACGGACCGTCTGCACGCAAGCATGCGTGTCCCGTCCGACTGAGCCGTATATATTGCATATATGCCGGTCACTTGAGCATACAGTCAAATAACCAAAACCGTACACTAGGGGTTAAAAGCGTGACCTGCTTGACATCATTGAAAGTTGATTGAAAGCAGATTAAAGGGGCAGCAGGGTTGCCTCGTGGCAGATTGCTTGACTAGACAGTAAAGACTAAAGAGTTAAGTTTTTAAGCTCCTGGAGGAAAGCTGATGCCAGGAAGAACTCTCCCGTTGGAACCTTGAGCAAAGATTTAACCCAAAAATGGCTCCGGGGACTTCATTACTTTCTCTTTGACCCTCCTCACGTGCAACGGTTCAATCTGGCATTTTTCCCGGGGCATATGTCCTCAAAGAAATCTTTCCCGACTCCATGAAGGTCTTTTTTTTTTTTTTTTTAAATTACACTTTACTTGAATGTACCGTCATAAGAGTGACATGACACCGTCATAACTGTTATGACAAAGATGTCACAATCAAGACAACCCAAACAATGTCAACTTGTCATCTCAAAAACCAAATGACACTTAGTGACAACGTTTATGACATTGAAATAATGTTTATAACACGTTCATGACTGTGTCATGTTACTCTTATGACAATACCTTCAAGTAAAGTGTTACCTTTTTTTAAATTTTTTTTTTTTTTGAAGTTTGGACAAAGCCTTTAATAGCTGCCAAGAACCCGAATTAGCTGTCTCTGGACAAATGTCAGCACCTTATGCAGCTAAGGGGATTTCCTTACCCCTAGTTTCCACCAAACACGTATTTGTGACGTCACATGTGCGACGCTAATTTGCTTTGTCGTCCACGTGACCTCATATCCCACCGAGAGCGTCGCGGAAGGAAAGCGTCCTGCCGGCTGATAAAGTTGACCTGCGCATATCACTTAATTCTGCATCTTTCCGGTATTTTTTTGCTTCCGTGGGCCAGTAGGCTGCCTAGTTAAATAATTTCTATTTTTGCCTGTTATCATCATGTTTATTGTCAGCTTTGTCTTTGATGTGCAGTAGCCTACAATCCAGCCATATACGCTATGGATTAAAGATTTGTGGCAGTGTTTTAGTTAAAAACAAAATCATGGTGTTACGACCCGGTCTAGGGCAGACAGCAACAGGTAAAGAAAGTAAGGGAAGGACGGGCAGGGAGAACTGTAAAAGGCACGAATAGTACGCTGCTCAGTTACTCTGGTCCCTATCTGCCTAACCAAAGCTAAACTATTCCTATGGCTAATCTTCGAAGGTTCGCCGGGCTCGGGGCGGCTTTTAAACACTTAACTCCTGAACTCCCAGTCCGCAAATAAGGACTGAGGGAACGAATAGTGTACCCCCTGTGGAAACAAGTTTCCGCCCAGAATCACCTTTAAAAATAATAAAGGAAAAATAACAAAGCAAAACAACAAAGAAGTGCCCCGATGGAAGGACTGTGAGATCCAGCTGGGAGCAGCTGACTAACCAGAGTAGACCTAACAGCGTACAGAAAAGGGCAAGACGAGAGGGGTAGTCAGATACAGAAACCGAGGTCAAAACACCGGGATTCACCAGCAACCAAACCAAAACGCAAGGGCTAGAATTCTAGTCTAATGGGACAAGCCAAGGGTCAGCCACCACAATTCAAACAAACCAATTAAAGGGAACGGCAAGAATCGTAAATCCAGAGGCAATCCGAGTCAAAGAAGGCAGAAAAAATTAATCTCACAGGACGTTAACGCAATTAATAGATCTGAAGAGCTAGTCTCTGCGGTTGACACTAGACCGCGCCTTTTAAAGGGGTAAACCGGAAACGGAAGTATCAGACCTAGGCGAACCAAAAAAAAAAAAAAACAGATTTCAAGCGCAGATTCACAAATGTACGACAGGGGTCGTAACACCCCCACCCTTAAGAGAAAACCTCAGGTCTTGGTTTTCCTTAAATCAGCAACGTGAAAGGGCATCAGCAACAATATTCTGTGCACCTTTGTTATGCTTTATTACCAGATTGAAACTTTGCACAATTAGGGACCAACGCATGAGTCTGTGATTAGAGTTGCACATGCGCTGAAGAAAAACAAGGGGATTGTGGTCTGTATAGACCTGAACCGGGTTTGAGCTTGAGCCGAGGTACACCTCAAAATGCTGAAGCGCCAGAAGAAGCGCAAGAGCTTCCTTTTCAATGGTGCTATATGCAATTTGGTGACAAACAAATTTCTTTGAAAAATAAGAGACTGGATGATCAACACCAAGATGGTCCTCCTGAAGCAACACCGCTCCAACACCAGAGCCACTAGCATCCACCTCCAGTTTGAATGGTGCGAAGAAGTTTGGAGCAGCCAGAACTGGAGCACTACACAAAAGGCTTTTTACAGCATCAAAGGCTTTCTGACAAGTTGGAGACCACATAAAATTCTGTGTTTTCCAAAGAAGATCTGTGAGCGGTGATACTACATCAGAGAAATTTCTGCAAAAACTGCGATAATACCCAGCCATGCCAAGAAAGCGTCGCAATTCTCGCTTTGTCTTAGGAGGTGGGAAGTTGTTAATAGCCTGAACCTTCGCATCCAATGGACGAACAGCTCCCTGTCCAACCCTCTTACCTAAATAATCAACAGTTCCATGGCCAAATTCACATTTAGCTAGATTTAGAGTGAGAGAAGCCTCCTGAAAGCGTGAAAATACCCTTTTTAAAGTACAGAGGTGGTCTTCCCATGTGGCTGAATATATTACAACATCATCCAGGTAGGCTTCGCAGTTTTCAATATTAGCTAGAACCTGATTCATCAACCTCTGAAAGGTTGCTGGGGCATTTCGTAATCCAAAGGCCATCACCGTATACTTCAGGAAAGAGTCAGGAGTGGCAAAGGCGGAGATCTCAGAAGCCCGATCAGTTAATGGAACCTGCCAGTAGCCTTTTAGGAGATCCAACTTTGTTACATAGTTTGCATTTCCAATTCGGTCGACACAATCTTCCATTCTTGGGAGGGGGAATGAATCAGCTTTGGTAGCAGCATTAACCTTTCTATAATCCGTGCAGAAACGGAAGGTGCCATCAGGTTTAGGCACCAGCAAACATGGTGAGCACCAGGGGCTTGAACTAGGAATAGCGAGGCCATTGGCAACAAGATACTCAGTTTCTTTTTTCATGATAGTCCGCTTTGATGGGTTCGCCCGGTATGCATTCTGTTTGATTGGAGGATTATCTCCAACATCGATGTCATGTTTTAGGATTGTAGTTCTGGACGGGGTATCTGAGAAAAGTGAAGGGTATGCCTCAATTAAATGCAATATATCAGATTGCTCGGAACTGGACAAATGAGACAACTTAGTGGGGAGAGCCAACAGCGACTCAGAATTAGGTAAACGGGGAGCAGATAGAGAAGTGCTACCCTGACTGAGGCCATCCACCTCTGGAGAGACTCAGATAGGGAAACTTCAGCAGCAACCAAAGCAACTGGACAAGGGGTTGAGGAAGAAGAGGCTTCATTTTCAGAGCGCGAGATATAAGTCTTTAACATATTTATGTGGCAAACACGAGATTT
Source organism: Gymnothorax reevesii (assembly GCA_029721435.1). Classification (NCBI taxonomy): domain Eukaryota; kingdom Metazoa; phylum Chordata; class Actinopteri; order Anguilliformes; family Muraenidae; genus Gymnothorax; species Gymnothorax reevesii. The sequence continues at coordinate 75,995,494 of CM056584.1, read as the reverse complement.
CCGTCTTCTGTCTGGTGTCGTCACAACATAATCAGTACCACTTAGCTTTTCTGCAATAACCTAGGGCCCAGAGAACTTTGCCTGGAGAGCAGAACCAGGCACCGGTAACAACACTAGAACTTTATCACCCACCCTAAATGAGCGCTGTACAGACCGCTGATCAAAGTGAAGCTTCATCTTATCCTGAGAGGAAGCCAAAGAGGATTTTGCAAGATCCCAGGCAGCATGTAAACGTTTGCGGAATGAGGCAACATAATCATGCACACTTTTCAAAGTAGACTGCTCCTGATCTGTTGACAACCAGCTCTCCTGAAGTATTTTTAATGGGCCACGGATAGTGTGACCAAACACCAACTCAGAGGGGCTAAAACCAAGAGACTCCTGTACCGTGGTACGTGCAGCAAAAAGTAGCAAGGGAAGGCCCTCCTCCCAGTCCTTACCCTGGGCAATACAGTATGTCCGTAGCATGGACTTCATTGTCTGATGGAACCTTTCCAGAGCTCCCTGAGACTCTGGGTGATATGCGCTTGATACGCTATGTTTAATTTTTAATTGCTTGATGACCTTGCCAAACAGCCCCGACATAAAATTAGAACCTTGATCAGACTGGATGAACTTTGGTAATCCAAAAGTAGAAGAAAATTTGATTAGCGCCTTCACAATGACATGAGCCTTTAGTGTGCGCAGTGGTACAGCCTCTGGGTAACGCGTTGCAGCACACATTAAGGTCAATAGATACATGTGACCAGACTTTGAGCGTGGAAGGGGACCGACGCAATCAATTATAATCTTTTCAAAAGGTTCCCCCATGACAGGAATGGGCTTGAGGGGAGCAGGAGAAATTATTTGATTGGGTTTCCCTGCAACTTGACAGGCATGACAAGAACGGCAATACCGAGAGACATCTGACTTCATACCAGGCCAAAAAAAATGTTTTAACATTCGATCATAAGTTTTCCGAACGCCAAGATGGCCAGAGAGTTCATGGTCATGTGCTACACACAGCACTTCTTGTCTATAGGATTTAGGAACGACCACTTGTATAACCGAACCCCACTCGTTTTCCGGGCTAGGGGGAGCCCATTTTCGCATAAGCACCTAATTTTGAAAAAAATAGGTCACTGACGACTGAGGCCGCTCATGTTTGTGTTCGACAGCAGTAAAACACGAGGACAAAGATTCATCAGCTCGTTGGGCAGCAGCTAGCTGTTGTCTTCCAAATAACAACTGAGGATTACATTTGTCTAAACTAATTTCACAAGTAGAGACGTTGTCCAACCCAGAACCAGCATCGGCCACCTTTTCAGACTCAGGATTATCTCCCAGAAAAGTCCCCGTCAGATCAACCGCGTCTTGAAATTTGCGAGCCTGAGCGCGAGTCACTACACATGCAGGGAAAACCGAAGGAAACTCCATCGCCACATTATCGATAGTTTCGCCCATGCTTGGCTCGTCAGTAACTTCAGGTAGAGAGAACACATTTCCCCCCGCTAAATCATTACCAAGTATAAACGAAACCCCTTTAACCGGCAACTCCGAACAAATCGCCACTTTCACAAGGCCTGAAACCAAGTCAGATTGCAAGAAAACTGTATGCAAGGGAGCTTTCATTATGCTTAATGCAATGCCTTGAACTAACACATCAGCACCGCAGCTGGTGCGCTCCGAAAATGGCAGTACACTCTCAAGAATGAACGACTGCGCAGAGCCAGTATCCCGCAATATTCTAAGGGGGATTGAGGGTCCCGAATCTTAAAGAGATACAGCACCACTTAGAATAAACGGTTCGAACGCCGTATCTAAACGTGAATCGAAATTTGTAACATTGGAATGGGAAGGTGGGGCATGAACTAGACCAACACTTTTCGGAGATGACTGGGACTGCTGATTTTTACGCTTAAGCGTTGGACAAGCAGCAATGAAGTGTCCAATTTCGTGGCAGTAAAAACACTCCTGCGAGTCAGCAGCACCTCCAGACAGTTTACCTTCCCTATCCGCACTCAGCGGAGCTTCGCTTTGAAAGGCATTATTGAACTCAGAACGCCCCGGAGTGGCGAAGACTGATTTATGCGTGAGCACAAACTCATCAGCGAAAACAGCGGCTTCATTTAATGATGACACCTTTTGTTCATTTAAATAAACCACAATCCTATTCGGAATACAGTTCTTGAACTCCTCAAGCAGTAATAATTCCCTTAGTTGTTCAAAAGTAGTAACCTTGCTTGCCGAGCACCACTTATCAAAAAGAACAGTTTTCTCACGAGCAAACTCTATGAACGTTTGCTTGGCGACTTTCACGAATTTTCTGAATTTTTGCCGATAAGCCTCTGGGACAAGTTCATAGGCACGCAGTACAGTAGCTTTAACAATGTCATAGTCCAAACTTTCTTCCAAAGACAAAGTCGAACACACCTCCTGAGCCTTGCCAACTAATTTACATTGCAACAGCAAAGACCAGACGCTTTTTGGCCAATTTAAAGTAGAAGCAATTCGTTCAAATACAGGAAAGTACCTGTCTACTTCGCTTTCTCTGAAAGGAGGTACTAAACGAATCTGACGACTGACATCAAAATCGGCCGAACTCATTGCTACGGTGCCTTGGGTAACTGCCGGAATAGGGGATGAGGAACTAACGGGCAAACGAGCCGCAGGAGCAGGCGAACCCATCAGAGACTTACGCGGCATTGGAGTTGGTTTCCAATCCTTCGCCCGTAGCTCCAGTTCCCTTAATTTCACCTGGCGGTCCGTTTCAAGCTCAAACGCTCGGAGTTTAAGCAGCTGTGTTTCATAATCCTGCCTGCTTAATTGGAGGTCTAGTTCCTTCAAGCGGAGCGTTAACATGGGATCCTCCTTAATGCGAGAATCAGCGGGATCTATGCGTGGAGAGACAGATCCGACATCGGCCTTCGCCGCAACCGAATTCTGTGGTGCCTCCGACTCTGAAGCAACACCCGTGACTCCGTCTTCCTCAGGTAGGATTCCGCGCTCAAGAAACTCCTGATACAGCACCGTCTTTATTTCCTTCTTTGTTTTATACTTAGGCACCGAAATGCTAAAGAAATCTGCAAGGAGTAGGAGATCATCCTTGCGGCAGAGTTCAAACTGTTCAACAGTGGGGAAAATGACAAATTCATCCAAATCAAATTTAGACATTTTTGCCGCTAGAACGGTTATTTAAGACGAGCCCCCAATTGTTACGACCCGGTCTAGGGCAGACAGCAACAGGTAAAGAAAGTAAGGGAAGGACGGGCAGGGAGAACTGTAAAAGGCACGAATAGTACGCTGCTCAGTTACTCTGGTCCCTATCTGCCTAACCAAAGCTAAACTATTCCTATGGCTAATCTTCGAAGGTTCGCCGGGCTCGGGGCGGCTTTTAAACACTTAACTCCTGAACTCCCAGTCCGCAAATAAGGACTGAGGGAACGAATAGTGTACCCCCTGTGGAAACAAGTTTCCGCCCAGAATCACCTTTAAAAATAATAAAGGAAAAATAACAAAGCAAAACAACAAAGAAGTGCCCCGATGGAAGGACTGTGAGATCCAGCTGGGAGCAGCTGACTAACCAGAGTAGACCTAACAGCGTACCGGAAAGGGCAAGACGAGAGGGATAGTCAGATACAGAAGCCGAGGTCAAAACACCGGGATTCACCAGCAACCAAACCAAAACGCAAGGGCTAGAATTCTAGTCTAATGGGACAAGCCAAGGGTCAGCCACCACAATTCAAACAAACCAATTAAAGGGAACGGCAAGAATCGTAAATCCAGAGGCAATCCGAGTCAAAGAAGGCAGAAAAAATTAATCTCACAGGACGTTAACGCAATTAATAGATCTGAAGAGCTAGTCTCCGCGGTTGACACTAGACCGCGCCTTTTAAAGGGGTAAACCGGAAACGGAAGTATCAGACCTAGGCGAACCAAAAAAAAAATAACATATTTCAAGCGCAGATTCACAAATGTACGACAGGGGTCGTAACAATGGACAAATAGTTGATAATGAAGTCATTAATGAATTTTATATCAAAGATTTGTGGCTGGGGCACCAGTGTGGCACATCGGTTTAAGTGCGCACACCACCGAAGGCAGAGTTTGATTCCGGCTCGGGCCTGTTTGCTGCATCTCATCCCTATTCTTGTCTCTCTCTACTAAATACTATCTAATAAAACCCCAAAAAATTTATAATAATAAAAATTAAAAAAAATTTGTGGCTTTTTTTTTTGTTGAAAACATATCCCCCATAATAGTTACTTCCTGCCCAGCACGATCTGGGGAGCGCGTCCCATAAGCACCGATGCTAACATTGTTGGAACCATTGGCTGTATATGGTTGAACTATGTTTGTTGCTTAGTTGCATAGTTAGCAACTATGCTTTTGGGAAACGTACCCCTGCTTGACACGACTGCGGTCCGCCTCCGTGAAAAATGAACTCTCTGTGTATTGTCCGTGGAGCAGGGCAGAATGCCGTTTGTGAGACGCTGCAGAGACGTGTGGTAGCGCAGCAGGTGGAAAAACGAGCATCGTCTCGAGCGGCTGCGATCCGCTTCGGCGACCGTGTCGCGGCAGTAACGCGGCCGAGATGCTTCCGATGGAATCTAGGGGTTACACTTAGTCATCCATCAGTTCTTGACTGTTAATCACCCACCTTTTTAGCCTTACCTACTCTGTTTAATCGGTAGTATATTATAGATCATTGTTTTCTTTATTTATCATTTTGGTTGTTTTCTATTGCTGTTATTGTAATTTTGTCATAGTTTTTATTTTCTTTTCGTTTTCCTCTTAATTACAGTTTGTTCTTAATACTGTCATGTTCGGTGTCCTTGAGTGTTTTGAAAGCCGCCATTTTAAAAAAATGTATTATTATTATTATTATTATTAATCAGGTTTCAAAGAGACAATTCCAATTTCTCACATTTACTTCTAACCGCCTGTGGGTATCAGGGCACAAGTAGCAAATTCTGAGAGACTCCAGGATCTTCTGGGAGAGATGGGATATCTGTTGGTGCATCAGGCTTGGAGCAGGGAGATGGAAGGATGTGAGAGATGATGTCCCTTTTTCTATTGCAGCTGTTCATTGGGACTTTGCTCTTCACCATCCTGCTGTTCCTACTGCCAACAACTGCTCTCTACTACCTTGTCTTTACTCTGGTGAGTCAGAATTGGAATTTGGTTCAAGGGAAAGGACTGAGAGATGCTGCCCTGAGTGTTGGTGCATGAGAAATGAATGACTTGAGCTTGAGGCATAGGCTGTAATGCAATACATCAAGGCCCAGATCATTGATATTAATTCAGGTCTGCATTTCCTGCACGAGCAGGATGTAGGCATTTTGTGGTTTTTTAAATGTTGTTTTTTATGCTTGAAAGAGTGGCCTCCATTGACTTCAGATGATTTGGATTTGTCTTCAATGCTGTTTTTCTTTTTTAACTCCAAAATTGTTTCGATGATGAAAGACATTAACGGACCCTTTGAAATGTATTTTAGCATCTGCCCTTCCAATAAAAAGCATTAACCACTCTTGAATTCTATGCATACCACGCGCCCTGATCAGCGTTATACTATTATGTCCCGTAGTGTACTGGGGATACTAGGTTGCACGCTGACCTTATTATTTATTTTTTTTTATTGTCTTCCTAAAGATTATCTTCAAAAGGAGAGATGAAGGCCCAGAATTTTCGATGTTGTACATTCTTATCATATCTAAAATGTATTTCGGGCAATAGAATCCTTGAAGAGGGCAAGGTTGATGTTTTTAACTTTGAAAGTGCATGATGAAGTGACTTCTGTAGGCTGCTGTTAACTGTATCTAGGTCAGAAGTCATGTAGTGAAATGTGATCCATTTACCTATTTTTCATTGTTTACTATGTGCTGATATTGCCATATGAGTTTTGGATACGTTATTGCAATAAGAGGTCATAAAATGTTTTTTGGAGAGTTTCAACTGACATGAGATACGCTTAAAAGAGGTGTCTTTCACTGTCTCTCATTTGTTATCAAAAATCAACAGGATCTCTACCCAATGTAATAGCAACCCACTCACAAAATTTCAGAGATATTCGTTCATTACTTTTTGAGTTATCTTGTTCACAAACATACAGGCAAACAAACTGCACCGATCACATAACCTCCTCCCGCCAACTTTGTTGTTGGTGGTGGTAATAATTAATGGGGAGAATGCACACTATGCGTTTGAGAATGCAAGTCGTACTAGGATAGACCTCAGTTCTTTTTTCCTAAAAGACTATTTTAGCTTGGATACCCCCTTCAAATGGAGCATTTGTACAGAGACTTGATGTCCATGGTAGGAAGAAGCTGTGATGTGTCATTTAGTTGAAAAGAATAAATCAATAAATGGAATTTAATAAATTCCATAGCCTCTTATGTAAGAAAGGAAACCAATCTATGCTCTTTATGTTGCTCCAGGACCTTTTTTTAACATCTTATGGATGTGCAAATTTTTCACTTTTTGCATCAAAAACTGCTTGATAATTTATTTATTTATTTTTAAATTGGCAATCAACTCACCTTGGTACACTTTGAAAACAGCGCAAGTGCCATTTTTATCAAATCGACAGAAGTAGGTCTAGTGGGGGTGCTAACTGTAATGAACATCAAAGGCACTGAACATTCGTTTTGCTCCTCTGTTGCCTTTAGTTTTCAGAGAACTGGTATCTGTGAAAAGCTTGATGGTGTTTCTTACAGTGCCAGTGCAGCATTTAACGCCTTCAGAAATCTTTCTAAGTGACTAACCAATATCACATAAGACCACAATGCGGCAATGAACAATCTAAGAGAGCTCCTTCCATTGAGCCATCATGTGTCACTCTGAGACACTGCTCAAAGTTTGTCACTATGCAGTCATTCCGTGACAAATGTCCGAATGGCTCCCACTTGACCATCTCAAATTTGGCTGAAAATATTCCAGCAGGTGCATTCACCTCCTAATAGGAGAAATCCAAAACTCTAGCTCTCAACTCCCGACAGTTTTTTCAGAAAAAAATATTTTTGCAACTAAGTTCCAGCCCTTTTTGAACAGCGACTTCTGAAGAGCCACTTTCACATGGCTATATCTAGAAGAGTATTTCAGCTAAGTCCTTCAAAATTTCAGGAGTGAAAATCTGCTACTATAACTTGAAAAATATGGACTTACAAAGGTTTACAAAGGTTCCCTTCAGTTTATATATATTTTTGGGTGCTTAAAGTTGTTCAAAGATTACCCTGCGCTCTTGGGTAGCATATTTGAAGACTGTAAAAAGCCTAATTTTAAAGACAGGGATTTGGTATTGTACATACAGCTTCCCATATATGTAGTGTATTTTGTATTCTAATTCTGCCCCCTCTCTTATGAATAATCTAGAAAACATTAAGGTTTGAAAATGGAGGGGGGTGCTATTTTTGACATTTTATACCAAAAAAAGTCACCATCTATTAAAATCAAATTGACACTTTTTGAAAGATTGGATGCCCGTTATTAATGTATCCAAAATTAGTGATGGTGTTCTGCTTTATTTTCTCAAAATAAATGATGGAAAATATGGTATTGTGGATGTACAGCATTTAATGGCATCGAACGAATATTCAAACATTATTTTATAAAGTGCACATAGTTAATGATGGAAAGCTCAAACTCAATTAAATGCTTTATTAGCTCGCCGGGACTAATAATGTCCGGAGAGCTATTGTCGTACCCCCGGCGTCGGCGTCCGCGTCCGTGTCCGCGTCCGCGTCCGTTCGCGTGCAGAAAAACTTTAACCTTGCCCCGGCGAGCTTTGTTGTCTTTCTTACAACTCTTGTTTCATAAATGTTATACAGTACTGTACAAAAGTATTCAGCACATTGAAAGCAATTTCCTTGGGCAAATATGCTTACAAAAATTATGAAACAAAAAGGGTTACTGAGAATAGTAATAATAATAAAAAAAATAATAATAATAATAATAACTGAGAAATGTACTATACAGAGCTGCAACCAGTTAAAAGCTAAATCAAATTAATATTTGGTGCAACTACCCTTTGCCAAAAAATGTGGGACACTGTCCTGTTGCGCTGTAGTTTTATAATATGATTGGCGTTTGCTTGTTCTAAGCAGAGCAGAAAACTTGCCTCCATTCTTCCGCAGACTGACTGTCTCACTTGCATCTGTCTCTCCCAAGAAATTACAAACATCCACGATGATGCTGACATCAAGGCTCTGTCAAGACTATCATATCTGTATTGACTATTTTTAATGGAATACAAACATTTATTTATTAAACTTTTCTTTAAATTAGCATTTGGAATTTAAAATGTACTTTTCACTTTCAGGAAGTCTAATATGGAATCAAAAAGTGAACATATAAAACAGATTTGAATTTAAAAAGTGTAGGGTTCCTAAGACTTTTGCACAGTACTGTATTTCCATGAAAATTCGCTCACTTTCATCAGGTCGTGCAGGTGTGCGTTTTACTATCTTGAGTATATTTGCTTTGCTACTTTCTTCTGAAATGTCTGTGAACATCCCTGAGAGACTACTGTATTGAAGTGGGGGGAGACTTTTATTCTATTTTATTTTTGCCTTAAAAACAATCTTTTTAATCAGTTTAATTTATGTGAACCCAATGGTTCCTTAAAGGCGAATCTGCCAGGCACTGGCTTATGAGCCCAGGGGTGCCCTTTAATGCCAAATCCCCAGAACCAGTACTACATAAACCCTTTGCATAAGAAGACCGTAATTTACAATCCAACTTAACATCAGCTAGATAGTCTAGAATGGTAAGGAATCGCCCCTTAACTACCAGTTGTAACGTGGCTAGAAAGATTAACTGGATTGGGAGTCACAGGGACCACGCAAGTTTATAGGAATAACAATAATTTATTCGCCAGGTAGGCAAGAACTTAAATCAACAGACCAAACATCAGTTAACACGAAATTGAAACAAATCTAAAAGTCATACCTGGCGAAAGCTACACACGCAGAGTTGTGTGAGGGCGAGATCAGAGAGACGATCTGCCCTAGCTATTGAGGCTACACACGGCGCGGACTGTGATAGTCCTTCCCAGACACAGTCCCAGCTGGATTTCCCGTCTTACAGTACTTAAACAAAGAGCTGCTTGGTCGAGTCGATTGAAGAAAGCCGTTATTGTGCTAATCCCACCAAGAAAGTCCTCCAAAAATATGCCAGACACACCTCACAACTTCTGGAATACTGTCATTTGGAGTGATGAGACCAAAGTAGAACTTTATGGTCGCAACCACTAGCGCTATGTTTGGAGAGCAGTCAACAAGGCCCATGGTGAAAAATACACCATTCCCACTGTATAGCATGGTGAGGGCTCTCTGATGTTTTGGGAGTGTGTGAGCTCTAAAGGCACAGGGAATCTTGAGAAAAACTGATAGTTAGATGAATGCAGCATCATTATCAGAAAATAGTGGCCGACCTTTTGCATTCTTCAGCACGAAGGCTGCGCATGACCCTCCGGTGAAAATGAAACTTCATTTTTGTGTTTATGCAAACAATTGAACACCCTGATCTCAACTAACATGATATCGCTTGAAAATGTGAAGACTCAACATTCTAACTTGTTAGCCTTTTTTATGATATAAATACTGTACTAAAAACAGTATTTCAAATGGATTTGTGACAATCCTCAATGTTGACTGACTGTACTGTCCCATAGGTTTGATTGCATTATATGCATTCTGATGATGTTTATTAGGTCCAAATGAGGTGTCTGTTGTTTGTCAGCTATTTAGACAGAAGTGTTTTGCTTTCAGCCTCGTCACAATGACCGCTGTTCCACCCATAAGCAGCCAAACCAATGGGAGCGAAGTATCTGCAGTTGACGCGTGGCACCAAATTTACTGTCGTGTGGGGTTCTCGTTTACCGTGATATTTTCTGTCAGTGATTTTTAGAAGCCATTGGAAACCCTTTGTTTCCTTACTTAGAAGAGAAAGGCCTAAGAGGCCTAAATTTGCTGCAAAACGGATCATTCCATTTTACCCGCAAGCATTTTCAGGGTCCACAAAGTTTCATGTCCGTCAGCAGTTTGTGATTGTGATTGATGTTGTTTTTCTTTCTGTCTGTAGTTGCGCCTGGTGGTGGTGCTGTTCCAGGGCCTGATTCACGTGAGCGTGGATTTCATCAACTCCTTCCCCCTGTTTGCTGTCAGCCTGCGGCTTTGCCGGCCGTACAGATTGACAGGTGAGTGATGTTTGTGACAAAGTTATCTCAGCGGTGCACAGTGGTATGTACAGTGGGGTGCAAAATTTGGGGCACCCTTGGTTTAAATGACTGTCACAATTAATCTTCAAGTGATTGAAAGTAAACCTAAACACTAAATGCTACAAAGTTAAACATGACACCTTTCTGCAAATTTAAAACCTAGGTTTCTTTTTATTTTCATTTTTCTGAGTTTTTAAATGATAAGGAAGGAAAAGGGCCCTGTGCAAAAGTTTGGGAACCCTTTATGATTATTCTTTGTTGGCCTGTGCGTGGGTAAAAAACTGGGTACCCAGGTCCCGCTCGAAAGGTTCGGGTCCTGGGAAGAAAACTGCGATACCCGTTTCCCGAATATCAGTACATTGATTGTGCACACGATAAAATGATGGGTAATCATTCATGGCATTACCCAGACATTCGCTAATAACATGTACCGGAAACGGAGGGGACTATAGGATTGCACTATAATTTTTTTTCAGGGACATTCTAGGGTGGGCAGCGTACATTTTGTGTCCAGATGGCGAGATTAAGAATTCTGTATTCAACCTACGCTAATATCGATTGATGTTTGGGTACCGAGAGAAACATTAGGATGAGTAAACGCATCAAGCGTTTAGATTCCAGTATTTTGCATATAATGCAAGTTAAACTGACTGGCCTGTAATTTCCTGGCTCAGTATAGTCCCCTTTCTTATACCACCCAATTCCAAAATAGTTGGGACAAAGTATAAATTGTGAATAAAATCAAAACGCAAAGACTTTCAAATCACACCAGCCAGTATTTTATTCACAATAGAACAGAGATAACATAGCAAATGTTGTAACTGAGAAATATTACAATTTTATCCACAAAATGAGCTCATTTTCAAATTTGATGGCTGCTACAGATCTCAAAAAAGTTGGGACAGGGGCCTGTTTACCATGGTGTTGGCTCCCTTTTTTTTAACAGAGAGTGAAGGTGTCTGGGCATTGAGGAGACAAGTTTCTTGAGTTCAGTCATTGGAATTTGACCCCACTCTTGTTTAATACAGGCTTCCTGCTGCCCGAGATTTTTGGGTCTCCTTTGAGTTTTTTTTTAATTATGCGCCAAATGTTCTCAATCGGTGAAAGATCAGGACTGCAGGCAGGCCAGTTCAGCACACGGACTCTTCAACTACGAAGCCATGCTGTTGTAATAGCTGCAGTACGTGGTTTTACATTGTCCTGCTGAAATACACAAGGCCTTCCCTGGAATAAATGTTGTCTGGAGGGGAGCATATGTTGCTCTAAAACCTTTATATACCTTTCATCATTCATGGTGCTTTTTAAAACATGCAAGTGTCCCACACCATATGCACTAATGTATCCCCATACCATCAGAGATGCTGACTTTTGAACTGAACGCTGATAACAGGAGGGGTTGTCTTTCTCATCTTTAGCCTGGAGGACACGACGCACATGATTTCCTACAAGAATGTCAAATTCGGACTTGTCTGACCACAGGACACTTTGCCACTTTGCTACAGTCCATTTTAAATGAGCCTTGGTCCACAGAACATGGCGGCGCTTCTGGAACATGCTCAACAATGGCTTCTTTTTTGCATGATAGAGTTTTAGGTGGCATCTGTGGATGGCACGGCGGACTGTGTTTACTAACAGTGGTGTCTTGAAGTATTCCTGGGCCCGGCGAGTGATGCAGTGGCATCTGAGGGCCCGAAGATCACGGGCATCCAGTAAAGGTCTTCAGCCTTGTCCCGTACGCAAAGAGATTTTTCCAGTTTCTCTGCATCTTTTGATGATGTTATGCGCTGTCGATGATGAGACCTTCAAAGCCTTTGCGATTTGACGTTGAGGAACATTGTTTTTAAAGTATTCCACAACATTTTTACGCAAGCCTTCACAGGTTGGAGAGCCTCTGGCCATCTTTACTTCTGAGAGACTCAGCCTCTCTAAGACATCCCTTTTAAAGCCAATCATGTTGCACACCTGATGCCAGTTAACTTAATTACTTACTTGCTAAATGTTCTTTCAGTTGATTCTTATATATTAATTTCTTTTTCAGCCCTTTTTTGCCTGTGTCTCACCTTTTTTGAGACCTGTAGCAGCCATCAAATTTGAAATTGGCTCTCTTTGTAGATAAAATTGTAAAATTTCTCTGTTTCAACATTTGCTGTGTTACCTCTGTTCTATTGTGAATAAAATACTGACCGGTGTGTTTTGAAAGTCATCGCATTTTGATTTTATTCTCAACTATTTCAGAATTGGGGTTGTTTTATGTATGATAAAAATCAGTCCTGAATATACACTCATTCACAGCCTGAGCCAGGTGAGTGGCTTAATTAGAACCAACTAAAACCTAGTCATTCCTATTCTTTTACTGAGTTACTGCATGTTAGCTGCAAGTTGGACCCAGTTGGTAAATCCAAGTAGTTTTAACAGTGCAATGCTACTGTAACTCAACTGCCTTGGTCTTCATTAGGCTCGGTTGATTAGTGTTAGTACTGTTAGCTAAGTGTTCTAAGAGTTGAAAGGAAAAAGTTCAAATACATATACAGGCATTTTTGTTATGTAATATTTTTGCCACACCGTTCTGTAAAAAATACCAAAAAATGGTAAAGACTTCTAGAGGCTGTGTAGCATTTTTCTGAGGGTGAACGAGTAAATCAAATAAATCTGAATATCCACAATAAAAGGGAGCACACATTTCCAAAAAGAAAACCCACAACAGCACATGCAACCTGCCTGCATCCATCTGTGTCCTCACAAGTATCGCGAAAGGCAATCAACACCACTTTGGAAATTTTTGAACCACCATTGCAAGGAGGTAATTTATTTATGATGAGTCTGTTTACATGCCAAATTCAGCCCGTAGCAACAGGCAATATATCCCCGTATTATACAGTTACTGAGTGAATCAGTTGAGCAGTTTCATAGATGCTAGCCTCTATGATCTGCTCCTGTGTGCGAAGGGATGAACGCGTTCAGTGATCTGGCAGGTGTTGTTAACATAGATGGGGTGAACCATATTCTAGTCTTTGGGTGTATTTTGCTGGGCTAAATCAGAGTCTGCTTGACCCGCGTTTACACGCTGCCTGTTCACTTCTCTCCCTGCAGAGGGCGTTAAGTTTCGGGTGCTGTTTGAGGAGCCTGGAAAAGCCCTACACCTGATGATGGAGGTACACGATAATGATCATTTCCTCATAACTGACTCAGAACTTTGGCTGGTATCCCTAGCGTCTTTCCTTGATAGTGTGGATGTGACTGGTTGCTGAGAGTTTCTTTCTGGTTTCTTAGTGAAAGCAGTGATGATAAATGCGACATGGCGTGGTGCTTTACGAGTAAACTGGGAATTTGTGGGGGTTACGTAATGACGTCATGCTGTCGCCGTTGGGTCACGGTGAAGCTTAGGTCAATGCAGGAGGGTTATTGAAAGCCGAGGTGTAAAATGCACGGTCCGCTACTGTAACTGAGGTCACATCCTGTGATAACTAGCCAATTATGGAAATGACTGTTGCGGAAGAATGGCAAATATAGGCATTGACGGTTTATTGGGTTTCAAGCTGTTGTTGCATTGTTTCCATTTTTAGATATTGTACATTTCAGTGTAGATTTTAGCCACCTAACCCAGGGCAAATGAGCGGTTAAGGCCTCTTTTTTGCCAGACGCGAAACAAATTTTTCGCGCGTCAGATTACATTCAAAGTCAATGCAAAGACGCGAATGGGATCCCCATCGGCTGCGGAGACCCGCGCGGCGCGCACCACCTCGGCGTGTATTCGCGTCTTTGCATTGACTCTGAATGTAATCTGACGCGCGAAAAATTCGTTTCGCGTCCGGTGTGAAAGCAGCTTTACCCACAATCATATAATTGTGATCACGGTTCTGTAGGCTCTACACTCTCTGTGTTCCGTAATAAAAAAGTACTTTTTGTCTCGGCAAGCGTTAAGACCAACCCTTTTCACCCTCAGCCCCTCTTTACAACCGTTTTTTTTTTGCTTTTTTCCATTGTGTCTCATGCTTAGTTGATGCATGATTTTGCCTTGCTGTGTTCATGACACACTCTGAGCCCCCGCTTGCATTTCTCTGTATCTTTTTCCCCCCGTCGTCCGAACAATCTCTCACTCCTCCCTTCTCTGTGCAGATTAACCCGCTGAAGTTTAGTTCAGTGCTGCAGTGCTACAGGACCCCCACATATAGTTGCTACCCCAAAGAATCTTGGGGGACCCTGTGCAAGAAGCTGTTTGTCGGGGAGCTGGTCTACCCCTGGAAACATAAGAGCAGCAAAACTGACTGAGTCCAGCAGGGGCCGCCACTGAGCCATACATGGGAATCAGGGAAAATGGGAAATCCATGCAGAGAGCTGAGCGCTGAGGGAAGGACCGCTGTGTGCGAATAGAAGTTTTGGGTACGACACTGAAGTCAACGCTGTGAAAACACGCTGCAGTTGTCGCAGTTAAGATTGCCATAAGCTGCCAGGCGACTACTGCAGTTAGTCCAGGATATGATTTCTAAGATTGATCTCTCGGTCTCTCTTTCAAAGTGAAATGAAAATCAATTTTTAGTTTTCTGACTGGGAAAATGTGGGTCAGGACCAAACTAATTCAGGTTGATGTCTTATGTTTTTATATGGTATCCTGTGGAATTGTTCATTTTTATAGTAATGTACACTTAACAAGTGTATAATCTAAAAAAAAAAAAAAAAAGTACATTGGTTGATCTCTGATTGTATATCATATTACGGCTAGTGATATGTGTTCTATTGGCAGAAGGGAAGTATTTCAAATTTATATTGTACATTCGGGGCTTTTAATGTGTATTCCTTGTATTTCCTGTGTTGAATTTTAGCTAGTTTTGATTAATCATTTGATGCAGGTTGAGTAATTATTTACTTTATACAAAAATAATGACAATGATACAACTCTTACTTTTTTAATGTTTTGCATATTCAGGGAATATTTTAATCTAGTTATTATTATCATTTTAACAGTCATCATTTCCCGTATTCATTTGTATTATGAGGATGTTTTCTTTATGCCAGCTTTGCACTCATGAATAAAACTGTTTTCTTATGCCAAACTTTAGCATATATTCTAATTAAAGTATTGTAGTCCACAGAAGCAATCATTCTAAATTCTAGAGCTCTTAATATGAAAACCACTGTGCTACAGAGACACAGAGTTTTCTGAATCACTCTCAGTAAAGCCGCTTTCACACTGGACGCAAAACACATTTTTCGCACGACAGATGACATTCGAAGTCAATGTAAAGACGCGGATTCACGCGTTTCGTGTGTATTCGGGTCTTTGCTTTGACTTTGAATGCTATCTGCCGTGCGAAAAAATTTTTTCGCGTCCGGTGTGAAAGTAGCGTAATTGCACAGACTCTGACGGACTGGCCTCTGTGCAAACAAAGGAAATGAGTGGGGAGGCCAGATGCCGTCAGTGCTGCTGGTAACTTCGGCTGAGGAAGGAGGGTGTAGTTGAGCGTGGTCTCCCGCCTGAAAACTCAGAAGCTCGATTTATTGATTAGCAAACCCAATCAATTGCAATTAATACATGTAGTTTGTCTACACCATGATGTCATTGAATATAGTCCTTTTTGTACCTTGCTATTATTTGCGGCCCTTGTGAATTGATTTTGGATTGTGTGTTGTCGGCTAGATTTGTATAACTTTTTGATGCCTCAATAAAGTTTCTAGTTATTAACAAAAATTGTAGTTGGTCTCAGTTAAAATCTGATATGATTCCCTGAAGCTGTTTCTTGACCTCATTTTCCTATTTTTATGTATTGCGTAAATTTGATTATATCAGTCTTTTGAAGGGGATAGACGGGAGATTTGAAGCCGATCGAGTGTAATGTGCTGTGCTGTGCTTCACAAAATGGTCAAGCCTGAAGCTAAAAGATTAAACTGAGATGTAGGTATCAGTATATGTGTGTATTTGTATTTCAGCCTCTTCAATTCCTCTATTTGTGCGTGATCACCATTCTAAATGGTTTCAAGTCTTTAACAAATTGTAATATGAGATTAGGAGAACTGCACCCAGAATATAAGTAATAGTTGTGCCACCTTAAAAGTCAAATGCACAGGCTTCCAACTCTTTCAAGATTATGCTTCCCGGTGAAAGCACGCACGTCTATCAAACTGCCAAAAAAGTTATTTCACTCAACCGTTGTTCGGATCAAAGAAAACAAGCAAAAAAAAAAAACAAAAAATGATTTGCTCCCTTCTTCTGATCCCAGCCCGATTTTGTGTTTTGCTGTGTTCTACTGCCAGGTGGCAACACTCCTGATGCCATTTGCGAGAAGCCTTCTCCTCTGAAAAGAAATCTCTAATTCATGAGAATGCAACCACCCAGTCATCTCTCTGTCATGGTCTGGTGGATCTGTTGTGTACAGAAACCTATATACGGTGCATTTATGTGTTCGTACAAACCCCAGTTCCAGTGAAGTTGGGACGTTGTGTAAAACGTAAAGAAAAACAAAATGCCTTGATTTGCAAATCCTTTTTGATCTATATTCAAGTCAGTACACTACAAAGACAAGATGTTTAATTTTCAAACTGATAAACTTTGTTGTTTTTTTGGAAATATTCACTCATTTTTATTTTTGATGCCTGCAACACGTTCCAAAAGAACTGGTGTAGGGGCATGTTTACCACTGTGGTACATCACCTTTACTTTTTACAACACTCAAAAAGTATCTTGGAACTGAGGACACTAATTGTAGAAGCTTTGTAGGTGGAATTCTTTCCCATTCTTGCTTGATGTTCAGTTGCTCAACAGTCTGGGGTCTCCATTGTCATATTTTGTGCTTCATAATGCACCACACATTTTCAATGGGAGATAGGTCTGGATTGCAGGCAGGCCAATCTATTACCCGCACTCTTTTACAATGAAGCCAGGCTGTTGTTACACACGCAGAATGTGGCTTGGCATTGTCTTGCTGAAATAAGCAGGGACGTCCCTGGAAAAGACGAATGGCAGCATATGTTGCTCTAAAACCTGAATGTACCTTTTAGCATTAATGGTGCCTTCACAGATGCGCAGGTTACCCATGCCATGGGCACTAACACATCCCCACACCATCACAGATGCTGGCTTTTGAATTTTGCGCTGATGAGAATCTGGATGGTCCTTGTCCTCTTTAGCTCGGAGGACACAACATCATGATTTTCATAGACGTGAAATGAAATGTGGACTCATCAGACCACAGCACACATTTCCACTTTGCGTTAGCCCATCTCAGATGAGCTCGGGCACAGAGAAGCCGGTGGCGTTTCTGGGTGTTGATATATGGCTTTGCATGGTAGAGTTTTAAATTGCATTTGTACATGTAGCGATGGACTGTGTTAACTGAGTGGTTTTCCGAAGTGCTCCTGAGCCCACATGGAAATATCCTTTACAAAATGATGTTGGTTTTTAATGCAGTGCCGCCTGTGGGACTGACAGTCACGGGCATTCAACGTTGGTTTTCGGCCTAGTGAGATTTCTCCGGATTAGCTGAGTCTTTTGATGATATTACGGACTAGTCTGTGGATGATGAAATCCGTAAATTCCTTGCAGTTGCACGTTGAGAAACTTTGTTGTTTAAACAGTTGTTTACAAAGTGGCGACTTCAGGCAACACATTCAAAATGAGTGAATATTTAAAAAAAAAAAATACAATAAAGTTTATCAGTCTGAACTTTAAATATTGTCTTTCTAGTGTACTCAATTGAATAGGATTTGCAAATCTTGAATTCTGTTTTTATTCACGTTTTACACAATGTCCCAACTTCATTGGAATTGGGGGTTGGTAAATCCAACTAGCATATTACTCGTATTGTTCCCAAACTTTCTATATTGCATTGGCTGCCTGTCGAGTATTGCGTAGATTTTAAGATTTGACTGCTCACTTTAAAAGCTTTGCATGGCCTTGCACCTTGGTTATCTGAAAAATTTAATTTCAGTTAAGGTAAATATTTTCAATCTCAGACTCATCAAACGAACATTTGCTCAACTTGCCATTGGCAAGTTTCAAATGAAAGTCACCAGGAAGACACTAGAGGGCGCATTCACAGTTGAAGCACCAAAGCTGTGGTGCAACTGTGAACCTGCAAACCTGGGCAAGCAAGACACTGAATTTATGGACTTTGTTTTGATTTGTTTGGATGTGTGGATTACGCGGGTTACCGACATCTGTATGTAAATATCATGTCAATAGCCCCAATGGAAATATTTTTATTGAGAAAAATGTTGACACGTTCAATACTTATTTTCCCCACTGTATTACTTTGAATACCTATTTTACTGGATACAACCATTCTATGCATTCAACTGTACTATTACTGTATATGTTACCATAGCCTACATTGATGATATTTGTTGCTGATATATTTTAACATTTTATTAAATCAGATTTAAATTTAATGCTGCAATGCAGAATAAACCACATTTTTCACATATTTGCACAGTATAAAACATACATTATTATTATTATTTATATTATAATAGCCGAGTGGCCTCTGTGTGTGTGTGTGTGTGTGTGTGTGTGTGTGTGTGTGTGTGTGTGTGTGTGTGTGTGTCCGGCCACTCAGTGCTAGATTCCACCGGGTGCATATCTGCAGCATAGCGTGAGCAACGCTATTTGGCTCCGTCTTGCTGGCAACTGTGTTCGGCCAATCAGAGCTAGACTCCGCCGGGCACGTATCTACAGCATAAATTGAGCGACGCAATTATAATATAGACATACAAGGGGAATCCCCCAGTATCCCCCTCTCCTGGGGATTCCCCCTTTTGAAGCCAAGCCAATTCATCCACAGGAGTCCTGAATCCCAAAAAACAGATGCCAGGCCGCAAGAGAAAGTAACACGTAATCTGCAGCATAATGTGAGTGACGCTATCATGCTCCTCTTTGTAGACGACTTCTTTTATGGAAACACCATAGCAACAAGATGACATCATTGAGGTGCATGAGATGACATCATAATGTTGCACGAAGTTGCATCAAATAAAACCTGTGGATCCCCACGGGCAGAGTTCTAGTTACTACTACTACTATTATTATCCCCCGCCAACACGAAATGGGAGGGGGATATAGGTTTGACCTCCGTGCGTCCGTCCGAGATAAAGGGGACAGCTTTACTCAGAAACTACTACAGATACAGTAACCAAATTTGGTGTGTAGCTTCAGACCATAAAGGCCTTGATTGAGTTCGAAAATGAGAAGCGCACGATTGGCGGGGGATGTTGTAGACCATGTCGATTTGTTATTATTATTATTATTATTATTATGTACTGCCCTAGACAACAACAACAACCCTCTCAGCTTTACTGACTGTTCATTGCACAGTTCATCTTTATCCAGGAAGATGAGAAATATGTGCCTGTCAAATATGGAAGCAAGTACCAACGATTACTGTTTGAAATGAAGTCACCTCCATTGATTTTTTTCAGTCCATCATGGACAGAATTTTGAGTGGATTTCCTGGTGTGGGGTATATACTGGATGACATTCTCGTGGGAACACTCCGGACAGAACATTCTGCAAGACTAGACTATGTTCTGCAACGCTTGGCAGATCGTAACGTGGTGCCTAAAAGGTCAAAATGTTTGTTTCTAGAAGTTAGCTACTTTGATCATCTTGTAAATGCAAAAGGACGTGCATGTGTACACATAGAGTGTATAAAAGATGGATGAAGCAACCTTGACAGCACCCAAATGGTTTCAGCATACCATATAGGAAGCTTCGATTTTGGCAATTTGAACAGCGCCATTTTTATTATCCCCCGCAACAACGAAGTTGCGGGGGGTATAGAAACGAGTTCCGTCCATCCGTGCGTGCGTCCGTGCGTGCGTCCGTGCGTGCACTTCACTTTGTCCGGAGCATATCTCCAAAACTATTGATGACAGCTTCACCAAATTTGGCACACATGTCAATCATGACACGTAGATGTGCCTTTTAAGGGTTAGAACTGGATGTGAGTTTTATTTTTGGCGGTTTCCATGGAAACGTGACTTAGGCTCTAACCATTGAGAAGTCATTTTGTCCGGAGCATATCTCCAAAACTGTACATGAAGGTAACAGGACTAATCGTTTCTCACAAGACTTACAGTCCATATGCTGTTATTAAATTTACTCATAGAAAGAGTCCTCCACATTTGAAAGACTGTGTTCCTGTGAAGTCTGTCACAGCACGGTTTCCTCTGGCTCGGAATGTGTCCGTCACTGTGGAACGTAAACAGTATCCGGGTATGCTGGCATATGGACTGACAGTTCACAAATCCCAAGGTGGCACATATCAACATGTCGTTGGGGATTTAACGAAGCCAGGAAGGACACCAATGGCTCCTGGGTTGGCCTACACAATGATAAGTCGAGTAACCTCCAGAGATGGTTTGAAGTTGATTGACTTTTCTCACGAGAAAATAATTGTCAATACATCAGCACTGAATGAAATGGACAGAATGAGACACAATGCTTCCTTCACATGGACATTACCTCTATTAAGAAACCCAGCTCTCCTTCAACTGGCCCATTTGAACATCCGTTCACTCCGCAGACACTTTTCAGACCTCTCAAGTGACCCTGTGGTGCCACAGCTTGATATCCTCTGTCTCAGTGAAACACACACTCTCCCAAACACTGCCAGTGCACATTATCACATTGATGTGATATCACACTTTCCACTTCATGGACTCTCAGCATGGGTTAGGACTTTTCGTGAAGGAAGGATTCCATTACAGCTGCCTGAGTGAAATACAAGCCCAGCCACCAATAGAAGCCTTGACATGCGCCATTGGTACCGATGAAAGAAGATTCCTTCTTGTCATCATCTACAGCCCACCATCGTGCTCCAAGTCTAGACTCCGAGAGAAAATGGCTTCACTTGTGAATCAACTGCCAACCAGTACAAATCATACAGTCATAGTTGGAGACTTCAATCAGCAGCCAGAAGACTTGAACAACATCATGGAACAAGCAGGTTTCACCCAGCATATACATGGACCAAGTCACACACATGGCCGAACCCTGGATCACATCTACACCAATGTGCCTGTGCATTCCAGTGGAGACATTCCAGTCCCATACAGTGACCACCATCTGGTGTGGGCACAGTTCTGAGTGTGTCCAAAAGTGATTGGGGGAACCAGATTTAGCACAGGAGGAGAAGCTACATCATGAAGGTGGTATCATGATGTAGTAAGACCTGCAACGCAGATTGGTATTAGGCCAACCAAGGGTGATACCACAGCATTGCATCCTGCTGAAGATATCGCTATCCAGCCCCCTATTCTTCCATACCTTACGTTATGGTGAAGGTATATAGTCTACAAAAGATTGGTCATGTTTTGAGTTTGATTTGACATCCAAACTATGATATCATATTTGACATAATAAGCACCCATAACTCTTAGAAAATTGAAAAAAGTGTCAATACTTTAGGTAAGGTAAATCTGTCAGTAAACTTCTAAAAATGTAGTGAATATAAAGTGTTCATTCAATTTTGAGGCAAATTGTAAACAAAAAGTTTGCAAACTTATTTTATGAAAGTTCATGGAAATTGAGCATGGCAGAGGGGGTGCGATTAAAGTCTAAAATGTCATTGGGGGCGGAAAAGTTGTCTATTATGTGAAATATGGTATATATCTTTTAGAATTATTATATACCAATGTCATTTTACAATTGATGTATATCTGTACATAAGTACGGTATCAAGTAGATAAATTTATATTTCATAAGTTTATCATTACAGTCATCTGTTGCGGGGGATATTGATGACTTTGTCTTCTTGTGTCATTTTGAAACCGAATGGGATTCCTATTGGATGAGAGCATGAATTGAAGATCCAGAGAGGTGCGAGGGGTGGACCTACGGGTGGATCGGACCGTATCTGACGAAGACCAGAGAATAGACACGCCCCAAAGCATATTCTGGCTTTATCCTTTAATCTAGTCTATTTGGGAGCATAATTCACAAAAGTGAACATAATTATGTATCGATGACTTGAAACTTGCAATTGATACCAAAAAATAATGTGGAAAATCTTTATTGAATTAATAAATCAGGTGGGAGCATAGGGTCATTTTCTCATAGACCTCAATAGCAATAAACTTCTTTCTGCAACCACCGACGTTGCCATCTGCTGGCTATTAAATAGAATGCAAGTTTCAGAGATTTACGCATGGGCTTCACTTTTCAGACCTGGGTGCTGCGTCCATCTTTTACACAGTCTATGTGTGCACAGGAAAAGGTGGACGCCGTCCTGAAAGCTGAGACTCCAGAGAATGTGTCTGAATTACGCACATTTGTGGGACTTGTAGGATATTATGGATTTTTCCGACCCAATCTGTCAACTACCTTTGTGCCCTGATACCAGCTGCTCAGACGAGATATACCCGGGGAGTGAACTTCAGACTGTGACCAAACTGACTAGTGATCTTGTTCTGGTTCACTACAATCCCAAAAAAACCTTGATCCTTGCTACGGATGTTTCACCTCATGGAGTAGGAGCTGTCATTTCACAACAGATGGAGAATGGGGAGGAACGCCCCACTGCATTTGCATCACCGTTGTTTACCAATAGTGAATGAAACTACCCTCAGATAGGAAAGGAGGCTCTGGGAATTGAGTATAGAGTGACCAAGTTCCACAAATATCGGTATGGTCGTAAGTTTGAATTTGTAACAGACTTGCAGCCTGTAACCAAGATCTTTGGTCCCAAAACTCAGGTAACAATGCTAGCTGCGCTTTGATTACAACGCTGGGCTTTGATTTTGATGGCGTATGACTACACAATTTGGTACCGAAGTCGGCAGACCATTGCAATGTAGACGTGCTGTCTCGTTTCCCCGAGGAGAACTCTGCTCTCGCTTCTGAAAGGAAAATAAACAATTTCAGTCTTGTCGACAAGTTACCAGTACCTGCCAGAGCCATCTCTGAAAGGATCTTTTCTGTTCCAGTCATGCCACGAGCGTATACAGTATGTGCATTATGGATGGCTGGCCGAATTGGGTAGATGACCCACAAGTGCAACCTAACTGGAGGAGCCACCCGAAGCTCTCTGTGGGCCAGGGGTGCTCTGTGGGGTCTGAGAGTAGGGATACCTCCTAAACTTAGGGAGAGACTGATGGCTGAGCTTCATCATGAGCTGTGATTTCTCAGTTTGTTTGACTCATATTTCATTCATAATATTATGTGGACAAATATTTCATGTTTTGTCCTATCAACTTAATTTTATTTTTAAATATACATCTATCACTGCCTGCAGCATAGTCTAAGAAAAGTTGGGATGGGGGCAATTTAGAACTAGTCATGAGGTACTCATTGATTTGCGAAGCAATTTGGAACAGCTGACATCCGGAAATGATTTTAATCATGATTTGGTGCAAAGGCAGCATCCGGGATAGACGCACTCCTTCAGGAATGAAGTAGGGCTGAGGATTGCCAATTTGCCGACTCATTTGTTGGAATGTGATTGAAAGGTCTGAAAACAGTGTTCCTCACAGAAAGACAGGGAGGGATTTGGATATTTCAGTTGTTGCAGTGCATGCAATAATGAAAAGATTAAAGGAATCTGGAGGAGTTTATGCATGAAGGACAAGGGTGCGACCCTGAGCTGAATACCTGTTATGTTATGGGGTTGTGTCAGTGGCCTTGGCAGGGATACACTCTGGTGAAGGCAGCACCATTAATGCTGAAAGTGCACTGAAGTCTTGGAGCGACGTATACAGCCTTCATGATCTCATCTTTTTCAAGGACTCCCATTCTTATTTCAACAGCACAGTGCAAAAATGCATTCTGCATGAAGGCACAGCAGTGTAAGAAGAGGGTTGGGGTGCTGGAATGCGCTGTCTGCAGTCACGAATTTGTCCTCAAGAGAATGTGAGACTCATTTTGAAACACAGTAATGCCAAAACAAAACCCATCCATCCATCCATCCATCATCTGCCGCTTATCCGGGGCCGGGTCGCGGGGGCAGCAGTCTAAGCAGGGATGCCCAGACTTCCCTCTCCCCGGACACTTCCTCCAGTTCTTCCGGGGGTAACCCGAGGCGTTCCCAGGCCAGCCGAGAGACATAGTCCCTCCAGCGTGTCCTGGGTCTTCCCCGAGGCCTCCTCCCGGTGGGGCATGCCCGGAACACCTTCCCAGGAAGGCGTCCAGGGGGCATCCGATAAAGATGCCCGAGCCACCCCAGCTGGCCCCTCTCGACGTGGAGGAGCAGCGGCTCTACTCTGAGCTCCTCCCGGGTGACAGAGCTCCTCACCCTATCTCTAAGGGAGCGGCCCACCACCCTGCGGAGGAAACCCATTTCAGCCGCTTGTACCCGAGATCTCGTTCTTTCGGTCATGACCCAGAGTTCATGGCCATAACAAAACCCACTCTGTCGCAAACCTCAAGAGTTCATAGCAGAAAGAATGGGACAAAATTACACCTGAAAGACTTCATCACTTCCAAAACTGTTTATTAAGTGTTGTGGAAAGGAATGGCAAAATATCACAGTGGCAAGTGCTTTGCTGTTCCTACTGAAATATGGCACAATAGACAAAATTGAAATGTGCTTATTTTGAAAAAATCAGTTTTAATTATAATTTAAAATACTTAACCAACTTCTTTTGATTTGGGGTTGTAAAATAACATTAAATTAATTGTTGCATTCGGCCAATCATGAGGTGGCAATGAGAAAACAAGAACTGCACCAGTCACAATTAAGTGGTGAATTTGTTGTTCAGACCACAGAGAATGGGAAGGAACCGAAGCCTCATGGTTGGTTGTCTGACTGATGAGTTGCTGGTTTGAGCCCCTGATGGAGCCTGGGATTCTGACTTGGAAAGATGAAGTCCGGAAAAACTCTGCCGTTGGGTCCTTAACCCCAATATGATTCCGGGCGCTGTTTCTGCCTTTCCTCTCTCGTTTGAAACTTTTTTTTCCCGGCTTTTCTCCCGTGTTTCCTTGAAAAAGAGAAAGATCTTAGTGACTTTGACCATAGAATGGTCGTTGGTGCCTGACATGGTGTGAGGCCACGCCTCCAGCCCTCAGCCGACTGGTCTATTAACCCCTTTGCACAAAAGGCTATTCTATGGCTATTTATGTGTTACCTTATTTAAGGCTTTATAATTCAAGATAGCAGCTTCACAGGAGTCAAAAAAGACAGCTATCCAGGTGGCTCCCCAAACTCTAACATCCCCCAAAATAGCGCACTGTCAAGTCATGAAAAATAATCATATATTTAACACTAATCAACTTTAGACGCATGAAATTCAATATGAAATAATGATTTTCTCATTGAATTTAACATGAGTTTATTTATGCAAGGGCAGGATATCAGTGGTCACCAGTCACCTGTCCAAACTCAAAACATTCTTTTTCCGCATGATGAAGTTTAGAACTTTGTCAATTTTTCTTTAAAATCCCATAAGCCAGCACAAATACTCATTAAAGGGGACCTAACATGCTGATCCTTCTTTTAATACATATTAGTAATGTTATAATGTTGGTTGTCCATGCTCAACCTCTAAACATAAGATGCAAGGATTTTGCTGTAATCTAAGAACGTGATTTCGTAAGCGTGATTTCCTCTCTGAACAGGTCCTCCCGAGATCTTCACGAGATCTGGGCAAAACCTGACGTCAGGTTGTGCTGTCCAATTAGTACAGACCTAGCCAGAGCCAACCACTGCACTGGACCTGCCCACACCAGAAACTATTCTAGCAGGTACTAACAACGACAGATCATACTATGCCTTAGCAGCGTCTACACTTTTGGAAATACAAAAGAAGAACCGCAGATCATTTGAGGTGCAATTTTGTCAGTATCTCTCCAAAACTTTACTTTTGGACGCAAAAAAAAAAAAAAACGAATATTTCTCTTCCAAAAGACTATGCCACCAGAAATCAGTGGATAGTTTTTTTTTTTTGTTCGCTGGCTGTAAACAGCCACGGCCAAAGGGAACGTTAGCTGTTTGTGCTCAGCATTTCACCAAAGACAGCTTTGTTTATAAAGGATAATTTGACACAGGATAAGCATCGATCAAGTGCTTGGAGCCACAAGCTGTAAGTAACCATATAACAGCAAATAATGTAAGTGAAGCTAACGTGTTACGGGTGGCTAGCAGGACCGCTAGTGATAGTAAGCACTAACAACTGGCCTCAAACGCAGGCTTTGTAAAATATCTGAAGATAGATCCAGTATCAGTCGCAACTGCTCATGGCTCACAGACACAGAAGCTGTAAGTTGCTTTAATTGCATAAGCCAACCTGATGTGATAGCCAGTTGATTGTGGCTGTATCACAGCGGCTTACATAGGAAAGTTACTGTTGCTAATGTTTATGTCCTAATTATGCAAGAGTGATATCAGGGGAAATTCTACAGAAGGTGTGTTAAACCTCATTTGAAGCTAACTTTTAGAATATGTTGCAGTTTCATAGTCTTATGCTACCGAGTCAACAGTTTATGATGCTGTTTTTACAGTTTCGGTAGCAGAGTTTAATTTTTCTGTTGCTATTTCCGTGATTAATGTGTGCATTTCAAAGTTTTTGTGTGCTGAGACTACGTTTTCTTTGGTAGGCCTGGGATAGTTAGTGTGTAACTTGGCTGTTTTCTCAACACTGGACTGAACGCTTGCTGTATAATTTCACAATCGAAATTCATGAAAATATAACGTTATGTCGAACTTAAGTTAGCTGGCAAACTACTGCAGGAAATTAACGTCAGCTAGCCATCTAGCTTGCGTGCGCGTCTAAAGCTGCTTTCACACCGGACGCGAAACAAACACGACAGATTACATGCAAAGTCAATGCGAAGACGCGAATACACACGTCTTTGCATTGACTTTGAATGTAAATCTGTCGTGCGAAAAATTCGTTTCGCGTCCGGTGTGAAAGCAGCTTTACCAATCCTGGCGTGCATTTCCCGGAATCACAGACAAACTGACATAGTTGGAACCATTGACTGTGAATGGATGAACTATGTAAGTTGCTAATTTAGTTTGCGACTACGCTTTTAGGAAGCGTAACCCTGCCCTTCTCTCTCAGGGGCGTCCAGCTCCCGCTTGGATGTCGAAAAGAATTCTGGGATATTCGTGCTGTCAAGTTCACACAAGTTACCATCCGATGCATCCTCGGAAAAATGGGCGTGTCAAGAACACTTCCGGGAGTGGTAACCGTTCTCGTCGAGATGCGAACTTTGTATTGAGACAGTACATGGTTTCAGAGGGATGACGTTTCTCAAGTTCACAAGAACAGGAGGACAGAGAAGAACGCATATTGAGAAACGGCCTGGGTTGCGATTCGGCCAGTCGCTGCCGGGCCGGTTCCTATCATAGATATATATAGAACACTAGATTGCTGATAGGGTACACTCAAGTGAAGCATCTGTTCTAAGAGCCTATACACCCAGAAGTAATATTCACTCATAGACTCCCATTCATTTTCGCCTACTTTAAAATGACATTTTCAAAAACATTTGCGTGCGAGTCGGTGTTATTTTGGAATCGCTGTGCAGAACAACATTTTGTCTCCCTAAATATGTGCTTTTCGGAGGATGGAAAGAAGCACACTTTCTCAAGCGAAGATCGAAATCTGACTCGGTATTACATGAAAGTGCAGCAGAGAAGTGACGTTAACGCGACTGAGGACTTTACCTCTGATGAGATAATGGCTTGGAAGTTATCGCCGTTATAAGAAACGTCGATGAATGTCCGTATATGCTATCAAATTACACTCGAGTTTCCTCACTTCATTGTACCCTGGTTGACTATTTGAAATCACCCAAATTGTTTATATTGAATCATATGGCTAATGCCAGCGTTGATAAAAGGAATCGCTAATGAAGCCTTTCTCCCCTCCTTGTCTTTTGGAGATCTGGATGAAACAGACAAAGCAACATGTCCCCTGATTTAAATATTATGCGGGTAAGAAGTATTGTGGTTGAATGTCAATTACTAGTAGCTAGCTAGCTTGTTAGTGGTAAATAAAATTAAAAAGGTGGCTAAGTCAATGCAGGCCCCACGACGCCAAGGTAGCTCCCTGATGACCGCTATCAATCGCGAGCGTTCGCTTTCAGTCAGCGGTTTGTTCAAGTTAATGGGACGACTAATTAGCTAGCTAGCACGAAACGCATTTTTTTCTATTAAAGTGACAACTTCGCGTTTATATGTGAACTTACGCATGAAACGTTTTATAACAGCTCTTCAAATAAATATTGCTGCAAAAGGCAGCCGCACATCTCGGCATTTTCTCGCTTGTATCAACTTATCTGAAATTGGCCTCATAGGAAACCATTAATTTTTATGAAGAAGTTGGGTGTATCAATATGGCGGCCGGGTGCTTCACTTTGGATAATGTAAATATGACGACATCAGCAATCTAGTGTTTTTTTTTTTAATATATATATATATATATATATATATTAGTTTCTATGCCCATGTGCTAGGTCCGGGACTGTGGTCTGCTTCTTTCAAGAGAGCGAATTCCAGTGTTGCCAACTTGGCGACTTTCTCGCAAAATCTGGCGACTTTCCAAATTATCTTGGCAACCTTTATTTTTGTCAAAAGCGCCTAGCGACAAATCTAGCGACTTTTTCTGGTGTTGTCGGAGAGTTTTCTGCTGTTTCGGCGACTGACGTGAAAGCAAGTTTCGTTCTGCAGTTACTGTCCTCAACGAGTCCCTCCCATGTCCGAAAGCACTAAAAGTCTGGAAGATGCGCGATTGAGTGCGCAATATGAATGAAATGAACCGTACCCCCCCGCAACCCCGTCAACAAATAAAACAGCGACCCCCCCAAATAAAGCAGCAACTGCCCCCCCCGCTCAAGAAAATGCACACTGTCTCATCCCCCCCCCGTCAGGGTGTTACTTGTGAAATACGAAATACAATGGTTACTTGTGCACGTGCTGAACTCGGCCAATACAGGTCGGCCAATACAAGATATATTGGCAGGCCATTTGTACTGTATGCGGGCAATAACGTACATAACCAATTAATAAAGTACTATAATCAGTACTATACTTTAGTAGCCTATCATGTATTTCATATGCATACACAATAGGCCACTATAGCCATAACTATAGGTTAATGCACTACCTCTCTTTCCTGAAGTACTGATTAGCACCGAGGGTCACTTTGTGTATCTCCAAACTGCCTAAAATCTGACAATGAACCAGCAAATTTTAATGAGGGTTATCTTTCTTCAATTACCTAATCAGCTCAATAGAAAGCTTGAGGTTTTACATGTCTGTGACTAAATATATAATTAATTCCAACAGTGTTGTAGGGCCAACTATTATGAAAATGATAGAAAGTAGAAAGTAATGTAATAGGAAAAGGCTCACCTTGCTCTATGCCTTGGGCAGGGTCCCGACACCAGAGGCTTCTTCCCTGAGAGGAAGAATAAATACACTGATAAATATACAGCCATTTTGCAGAGCCGATGAAAATTTGTGGAAACTGAAATGAACAATAATCTGTCCACTTACCATAGATAGCCTGGATGCCTTTTCTGTCATCCTCGGGAAGTTTGTATTTACGGAAGTTCAATACTGGCCCCTGGTAATAGGGGTACATGATTGCCGTCTGAGTAGATGAATGGCCGAGGCCCAGCGAGTGGCCAAACTCATGGACAGCCACAGAGAAGAGGTCAAAATCTCGAGTTTGACCTGAGGGACAGAAAAAATTATTTTTCTGTTATTGGAGGGTTTTACAGCAGCATACAGACACAAAACACTCTGTGGCTTTGTCTGTAACAACTCACCCGCCGTTACTGGAAAACTGGGAACACTGGATAAGACACATGACAAACTAAAGAAGCAAGCAAGTGAAAATGTATCCAAATGTAGGAAACTATCTAGTGCAGGGGAGGGCAATTCCGGTCCTGGAGGGCCGGTGTGTTTGCAGGTTTTTATTTCTATCAATTATCCTCACTAATTTAGTTAATTGGTTGCATACACAAATATAGATTTGTGCAAAGGTTCGACCGAAGAAAAATGTTCTTTTTTTTCTTCGAAGAAAAAAAAAGAAAAAAACGGCCAGAAGTTGGTGTGGAATTCAGGCACAGATACGGCCCTCGTTGCCGACCCCTGATCTAGTGGGACCCTCCAGAAAACGTGTTTCCTGGAAAGTGCATAAATGAATTCTTGAAATCCCGAAATAGGCACAGAATTATAATTACTCTGCACTGAGAGGTAATTTGACTAGAATCACAACTTTGTCACCCAGTTTGCTCATAGTCTGCAGTTGTGAGTCTTTACACACTAAAATACATTTAAAGTAGGTTGAGTTTGCAGTACATTTTTTGAGGACCAGTAATGTCACTGATTGGACTTGTAATGACTTTCAGCCATGTGTCGCAGAATTAAATCTGCATTGTCAGGGTAGGAGCCCAGTAATGTGTCACAGAAACAGCATTTGTGTGCAACTCACATGCCAATCTACCGTAACTCCAGGACTCAGCATTGTCGAAGTGCACATCCCCGGCGAGCTCATATTCCCCAGGGAGGAACGCGTGAGCCAGCATGCCCCGTTTACCATCAAATGGATACCCATCGCCATGGTCCCCACTGAGAAAAGACACCAGGATATCCCCTGCCGTATCCCCTGATTTCCCCTCCGTAATACAGAGTGGAGTAACGTCAGTCCATGCTTTCATCGCGAAGGCCAGAATCCGCGGCACCAAATTACAGTTCAGAAATGGGGAGACAATCTGTGAAGGGTAGTTCTCAAGACTGAAAGAGGGATGAATGGCATATGTTATTATTATTATTATTATTATTATTATTATTATTATTATCATCAACTTAATACAATTTAAATTTGCTTCAAAATGGAACAAAAATAGGGCACATTAAAAACAAGGCAATCAGAGATAGCAGACCTGGCCCCAGCCACGGGCTGACAGACAGACTGACAGAAACACACACACACACACATACACACACACACACACACACACACACACATACATGATCATTGCTTAACCTGGCCCCCTTGGGGAGGGGCCAGGTAATTATCCCTCACACGTGGGGATATTTGTAGCAAAACTCCTCATGGATTTTATTAAAGAAACGTACGTAAATAGGTTAAGGTTTGGTGGTAAAAACATAACTTTGGGGAAAATAGGAAAATCAGCTCAGTCATTCTCTGCCCATGTCAATGTTCCTTGCCATTGTGCAGTTTCAGATCGACTGGCAACCGATTGAGAAGAAATATGGATTCAGACAGAAAGACAACTGACTGACAGTTTGCCTCATTTTATAGTCGAATGGATGAAATGTGCACATTTGATGAGCTGGGAAGCTGTAACTGCTCTGAGGCAGGAGACCCTGTGGCGAATGGTAACAGAGTTTAATCTGAATGAAGCTCTGTGGTCAGCGCAGTGATGTTTGAGAGGAATTGAGTTTTATCTGAACGAAGCTCTGTGGTCAGCGCAGTGATGTTTGATAGGAATTGAGTTTTATCTGAACGAAGCTCTGTGGTCAGTGCAGTGATATTTGAGAGGAATTGAGTTTTATCTGAACGAAGCTCTTTG
Organism: Gymnothorax reevesii; assembly: GCA_029721435.1. NCBI lineage: Eukaryota > Metazoa > Chordata > Actinopteri > Anguilliformes > Muraenidae > Gymnothorax > Gymnothorax reevesii. The sequence goes on along the minus strand of CM056584.1, from coordinate 75,963,824 downwards.
GTCAGTGCAGTGATGTTTGAGAGGAATTGAGTTTTATCTGAACGAAGCTCTGTGGTCAGTGCAGTGATGTTTGATAGGAATTGAGTTTTATCTGAACGAAACTCTGTGGTCAGTGCTGTGATGTTTGATAGGAATTGAGTTTTATCTGAACGAAGCTCTGTGGTCAGTGCTGTGATGTTTGATAGGAATTGAGTTTTATCTGAACGAAGCTCTGTGGTCAGTGCAGTGATGTTTGAGAGGAATTGAGTTTTATCTGAACGAAGCTCTGTGGTCAGTGCAGTGATGTTTGATAGGAATTGAGTTTTATCTGAACGAAGCTCTGTGGTCAGTGCAGTGATGTTTGAGAGGAATTGAGTTTTATCTGAACGAAGCTCTGTGGTCAGTGCAGTGATGTTTGATAGGAATTGAGTTTTATCTGAACGAAGCTCTGTGGTCAGTGCTGTGATGTTTGATAGGAATTGAGTTTTATCTGAACGAAGCTCTGTGGTCAGTGCTGTGATGTTTGATAGGAATTGAGTTTTATCTGAAAGATGCTCCATGGTCAGTGGTTTGATGTTTAAGCATTGCAAGCTGAAAGTTGTATTAATGTAGGGCACAATTATCACAAATCATTCCTGATTCAGCATTTTGCAGCTACTTCCTGTATGCCTGTATCAGGTATGGAGAGAAAGTGCAACACTGTCACACACACACACACACACACACACACACACACACACACACGCATACACACACACACACACGCACACACACACACACACACACACACAGAAACGCACACATACCTCCAGGTAAGCTCAGTCTTATTCCAATAGTACCCTGTGAGAACATATCTCCTCATCCTTCCAGAATGAGGCTGGGCCCCGGTTTCCACATCAGGGCGGTTACATCGGGGCATCGACATGCGGTCGACAGTGGGGGGGTCTGATAGAGGAGGAGACAGGAGGACGTGTGTCAGTTTAATGCCTTTGACAGCTGGAGGAAATTCCGAAAATAATGCAAGTCATGCGATGGACACTGTGGTTGCTGTAATCTTGACACAGGTGATATGACAGAGGATATGATCTGCAGAATTTGAACAAACAGGTGTTCAACAGGTGAAACGGTGGTGACTGTGATTGGTGCAGTTTGACAGGTGATATGATGGAGACTGATAGATCAGTTACCCAACTTCCCCGTCTCAGGCAGTCCAGCAAATTTCTGCATGTGTCGAACGGCTGCCTCCATCTCATCCGCAGAGTAGGGCTTGTCTGAAGGTGGCAGGTACCCGTACTGCTTAAGCCAGGCCTGAGGCAGGAACAGATGAGAGACAAGATATTCCCATGTCACACAGATCACGAGCACCAGGGTCTCAGCAGCAGATCTGCACTGGTTTGTGCCCATTCTCCCCAAACTATATGAGCTACTTAACGCACTGGCTATTGAAGCTGATTCAGGACACTGCCAGCTTCGCTCCAGTTCTGCACAGTGTTTGCACACTAAAACTACACTGAGATTTGTGACTCCTCATGTTCCCCTCTGACACTTCCCAGTGTTAATCACCAGTCACACAAGACCACAAAACAGAACTGGGCAAATTCAATTATGCAATAGTGTAATTGTGGCACTATATATAGTCAGGTCTGTAAGTATTGAACAGTGACAAAATTTTTATAACATATATAATACACACACACACACACACGCACATATATACCTACGCATACATTTATAGACATACCAATACATGTATACATATTTACAAAAACATACACATAGACATACATACATTTACATACATACACACACACCAGTTTTAGTGCTGGGCATGGCCAAAGTATTTGAGTAATAGAGGTAATAAAGTGTCCAGTGGCACCTATGAATGATTTTCAACTGAGTAAATGTATTTCCTGTTTCTTTATCCGTAGTATTTATGTTAGTTAAACATGAATCTCACTCTTCTGGGGAAATATCCAGTCCTTTTTGAGATAATGACCTAACCAGAAGCTCCCCGACTGGACCGCCTGTCGGGCAAGTGAGGGGGGTTCCCAACCATTTACATAATGAACCAAAATTGGTGCCGTGGGACATTATACTTAAATGAAATTTGATCAAAGCTTAAGAAAATAAATCAGCTATGCAACTAATCCCTGCCTCATACCGTTGCTTCCAACAGACAGTCCTGCAACCCATTGAGGGTGTCGCAAAAAGAAATGCCCGGATTTTGCGCTTTCGGCGAAATATCTCGCTGCTTCCAGAACCCACTTACTTCCGTTGCATTGCTGAGATCATAGCTAGCGTTTAGCGTAAGCTGGCTGCGGCTCGCCCGTGCACGCACGCATACGCATATGCGGTCATTGTGCGTATACGTGTTTTTCACTTATATAGATACATCAGACACCGGCGACCACGAAGATATATGCTACTTTCGAGAATTGCGCTCTTAGAATTGTATCTACCGTTTGGATATTGCCATGGAAGGCCCTTCTCGGAAGCGACAGGGGTGCCCTAATTTTTGCACTACACTCACGATCTTGTGACGTCATCATTTTTAAAATTGAAGCACTGATTACTAAAACCCCTCAAGTCAAGTCAAGTGTGACTTATGGGGTTTTAGTAATAGGGGCTTCAATTCTCAAATGGGCTGACACAAAATACTGTTCTACGTGTGGATTGACATCAGAAGATCGATTCTGCAGTTACAGTTGCAATCAAAATTATTCAACCCCCACTGCAAATTTGGTTTAATAGCAACATTTACAAACTTTCAGCTGTATGTGATAAACAAATTAAATAAGAACATTTTTAATAGCTCAGCACAACTAATATTATAAGTGGTTTCTCCAAATATAACACAAAATGCCACTTCTAATGACTACTGCAGTCTCAAAATTATTCAACTCCCCCAAACAGAATCTGTCATGAGAGCATATTTGCAAATCAGGTGTTGTCTAAAGCTCACCTAATGAGGCTAATCAAGAGCTTAATTAGTTGCATCAGGTTTGCTTGAGATAGAACACATCAAATACTTACACTCGCTAGGGGTTTGTTGATAGTAACATCTGATTGCATATTAGAATTATGGCTGTCAAAAGAATTGTCCAAAAAGCTAATAGAGGAGACCATTGCCTGGCATAAACATGGAAAAGCAAACAAAAAGGTAGCACAAGCACCACATTTTCGTAGAGATACAGTTAATAATATGGTTTGGTCAAATAAAGGCATCAGCCAATTGTGTGATCATACTTCGACTTCACAAATGCAACGGCAGTATCTGTAAGGCCAGCATGATGAGGAGGCTCTGAATGGAGTTTCCACATTTTTGACCAGTCAAACAATTGGAAAAGATGGCTGACTGTTGGTTGAGGGATATTTGTTTCAGTCGGAGGCAGCACTGATCAAGACCCAAATGGGCCGTGAGACTTTGCTATAAAAGGGCAAATCAAGAACCATAATCAATAAACAATCCACAAAGTAAAGACCATGAAGAAGAAACACCGAAGCCAAAATAAAGACAAATCAAAATCCCAAAAGCCAAACAAGAAATCAAACACGGGTAATCAATCGTACGCAGAGACCCAATCGTACACCAGAAGTCTCAGAAGAAAAATTGCTGGTAAAAGAACCTCTGGGGATCAGGTTAAACAATCTCACATTGGGCATGTGCCAATTGGCTGAATATAAAAGGAAAAGGCCGAAATACATTTCATTCAGGTGTTAGAGGATACAGTTTCTTGCACCGTCTAGAAAATATTGTGTGGCTGCAAAACTAATGCAAGCCTATCAGGCTGAGGTATGAAATCTTAACTGGTCAGTGTGTTTTTGCTGGGAGACACCATGATGCATTCACTCCGGCAGGTAGGCATTGTAAGCGCACGCATGGTGGATTGCAAAGAACAATAATAGTCAACTTTGACTTCCTCTGGCTGCAGAAAATTACTTGTGAGAAAGTTTTAATGACTGCATTAACAGTGCATTGTCTGCCTTGGCTCAAAGACTGGAGTTGGGTCATTCCACATCAAATCATCCAGGGGGTGCCAGGTGACCTCCTGAAAATTCTTTGAAAAAATTCACATTCGTAAATATTCTTACAAAATGAAAAAATGCCAAATATTATGCCAGTACCTCAAATAGTTTTCAAGTTATTGTCCTTTGAAATTTGAATTATATTTTAAGCTTTTTGGCAAACTCATTTTTAGCCAACTTTGGCTACTTCTTGCTCCAAATGTATTGCGTATACAAGGCTGAAATTAGGTATACTAACCATATACTTCCCCTAGAATCTTAAAATGGCCTCAGATTCTATGTATCTTGATCCACTTTTGTATGGCAAAGCCTCAAAATCAGCCAAAAACACAAAATACCCTAAATTGAGACCATATTTTATGACCTGTAACTCAGGAACTAAGTTAGATAAAAGGCTAGAACTCATTTTTTATGATTTTATGATATATCTCTCTGCAAAAATGCAGTAAGCCAAGTAATATAATTTGTAGAAGTTTTTTTTTCATGAAATTATTTATCAGTAAATTTTTCCGGTTTCGCCCTAAAAAAAGGGAATTTTGGGGCAAAAAGAAATGACCATCTCACCAGTTATTCATCTCTCTGAAATTTTTACTGTGCAGTCTTATAAATGTGAACAATGTCTGACAAAAAATGGGAATGATGTTCAGCTCACTTTTTCTGTTATGAATTTTTAAGTTGTTCCAAATTTTCTGTTACCTAAACGGTCCTGCTTTTTTGTGGTGAATGTTTCTGGGATCTGCACAGTACCTTTGATTCTTCTCATAGCAAGTTTAAAACATTTTCTCATGATGACAACACACAGAATTAATCTGCAGAACACCAGACTGCCACTGCATTAAGGCAGTATCCTCACTTGAGAAAGTGTCTAGTCCCAATAGCCCAGTTTTTCTTGTAAATTTCATTTGAATGCATCATGTAAATGGATTCCAATATTGCACCAAGATAAATTACTCCCCTCCATTTCAGTACTCGTGATGATCTAATAATCTTTAAGTGGGACTGCCTCCTTTCATGGTGAACTATTATTGTCAATTCAGTAATACAAGTTTGGGCTCATTTAGGATTACTTCAGAAGCCTGTGATCAGTAAAGTCATGGCATGTTTGAGGCAATGATGTCATCCCCAAACAGTCACCCCCAACAAAAATGATGAAACCAATGAAATGGAGGAAACAATCTATCGAATCTAGCAAACGCCAAAATATTCTGACAAGACCTCTGTCATGTATTGTACTTTTAGATGGTGTATCATTGTCAAAAAATATTAAAAAATGAAGCTGAACATCATTCTAATTTATTTTGTCAGACACTGTTCACATTCATAACATTGCTCAGTAAAAATTTTAGAGAGATGAGTAACTGATGACATGGCAATTTTTTTCCCCAAAAAAAGGGCATTTTGGGGCAAAACTGAAAAAATTTACTTAGAAATCATTTCGTTAAAAAATTTCACAAATGATATTACTTGAATTACTGCGTTTTACAGAGAGATATATCATAAAATCATCAAAAATGAGTTCTAGCCTTTTATCTAACTTAGTTCTTGAGTTACAGGTCATAAAATGTGGTCTCGTATTTGGGCGTTTTGTGTTTTTGGCTGATTTTGAGGCTAATCCAAAAAGGTTCATACTGTCTGTAGTAACTAATTTACGTTGACGTTCTTATTTTTCAAACAGAAAAGGTAACATCTCGCTAACATCAGCTGATAAGACGCGTCACTCGTAACATCGGTGACTCTTCAGAAGAAGACGGGAGTATCCCGTCGAAACATGTCAAGGTAGGATAAAACCTTTTCTGTTGAAAAATAAGAACGTCAACGTAAAATTATTTTGAGGCTTTACCATACAAAAGTGGATCAAGATACACAGAATCTAAGGCCATTTTCAGATTCTAGGGGTTGAATATAAGTATACCCAATTTCAGCCTTGCATGATCAATCAATTTGGAGCAATAAGTTGCCAGATTTGGCTGAAAATGGGTTTGCCAAAAAACTTTAAGCCCTTCAAAATTTGAATAATAAAATAACTTGAAATATTTTTGAAATCCTGGACTAATATTTGGCATTTTTTCATTTTGCGTGAATATTTACTCATATGAATTTTTTTCAAAAAATTTTGAGGTGAGTAGGAAAATTTTCTCAAAATCAGGATGATTTGACACGGTATGACCCAGTTGCAAACACTTCATACACAGACTGTACATCACTTCATACTGCAGTTCAAAACAATACAGTTTAGCTCCAGCCTACTTGAAAACAGTAAAAATACTCACCTCACTCTTGGCCTGCTGATCCGACTTTGACTTGCAGTGTCCCACGGAAGCACATAGTAGCACTGCAGCAGTTGCACAGATCACCTTGTGATTCATTCTAAATCAGTCCCTACTGTACTAGAACAACCAAATACTTGAGATTGTTGAGGAAAGGACCACTCGGTATATTGTGCGGCATGAAATGACACACTACACAAGCACTGTGCCTTTTCTGAAAATACGCTGCCAGCTCTCTCACATATGTACTCAATGTTTTACGTCAAGACAGCATCCTTGCCACGTACATTGTTCCATGCATTTACTTTTTATTTTTGTTCTTGGTGTATCAGCTCTCAAGTAAAACATCTGTATCACGCAGCAGGGCAAATCAGCTGTATCTAACTGCTGATGAACGGCACAAGGACACATGATAACTTGAGTTAAGAGTCTCCTAAGTTTACGCAGTCTTCCACACTCTCATCTTATACACATAAACAAATTAATCTGGTGTCTGAATAGTCTATGCATTATAGGCCATTAAAATGTTCATAACAATAATAACATCATCAAGTGTAAAAAAAACATGATCAAGAGCAAATGCGCACGTTAGATTAAACACAGCAAGATTCGTCTTTCGGATGAGACATTAAACAGAGGTCCTGACTCACAGTGGTCATTAAAGACCCTATGAAACTCTTCGATAAGATTAGGGGGTTCCCCGGTGTTCGGGCTAAACTCCCAACCTGGCTCTTTCGACCTGCCACCTAATCATCCCCTGATCTAATTGGCTGTGCAATTCCTCCTCTCCCTCCCCACCTCTTCCCCCAGGGCTCCCTTGAAAAAGAGATTTCAATCTCAACGGGACTTCCCTGGTTAAATAAGGGTTAAAAAAAGATTAAAGTCCGGCCCCTCAGCTCTCCATTGTACTGTAGCACATGAATTAACAGAATCAGCTTGCCCTACAGTATCAGTGGTGTCTCCTGTGCAGACCGATGACACAGGTTTTTACCTCATTGGTTCTGGTGCAGGAGGCAATTTCCAACCTTAACTACTATTTTAATTCCATGAAAAATTCACTGTCTATGCCATAAGAGGACACAACTGAATTCACATTTCTTAATATCTTCAAAAATTAAAGCAAAAGATCTCAATTTTAAATCCTGCGGGGGGGGGTGAGTCCCTAACAGGATTTCCCTTACAGAAAAAAAAGAAGATGGATGAAAATGGTAGCACTTACATGTACAACTCCGATTTCGAAATTGTTGGGACGCAGTGTAAATTGTGAATAAAATCGAAATGCAATGACTTTCAGATCACATGAGCTTATACATTATTTACAATAGAACATAGATAACATTTTAAAAGTTAAAACTGAAATATTTTACATTTTTATGCACAAAATGAGCTTATTTCAAATTTTCTGGCTGCAACGAGTCTCAAAAAAGTTGGGACTCAGGCAAAGAGGGGCTGAAAAAGCAATTAATATATAAGAGAATCAGCTGAGAAAACATTTAGCGAGTAATTAAGTAAACTGGCATCAGGTGTGTAACATGATTGGCTATAAAAGGGATGTCTTAGAGACGCTGAGTCTCTCAGAGGTAAAGATGGCCAGAGGTTCTCCAACCTGTGAAAGTTTGCGAAAAAAAATAATGGAATACTTTAAAAACAATGTTCCTCAGTGTTAAATTGAAAAGGCTTTGAAGGTCTCATCATCAACAGTGCATAACATCGTCAAAAGATTCAGAGAGGAAAGCAGCCGGATAGCTCACTGCGCTGCAGTGCAGAGGTGACTATCATGTCGCGGGTTCGAGCCCCGGCGTACCCACCGGCAGGGGTCGGCAGCTTTTTCAGAGTACCACACAATTGGCCATCGCGCTACAGGGTTCCAAATTGGGAAGGGACTGCCGGATTTGGGGATACTATAATAGCTTTGTTCGTTGCTCCAGCGCCTCCTGTTGGCCAGACGGGCGCTCGTCAGGAAGACTCTGGGTTTGTTCATGTCCGGGTATCCTCCGCCCTCGTTCTGAACTTACGAGGATTCAACCAATGAGTGTATAAGAATCAGTGGCTGACAGGCACGTGCTTCGGAGGAGAGCCGTGAACTGTCCTCACTATCCTGAGTTGGCAGCAAGGGGTCGCATACGAGCAAGCTTTGTACAAAGTTCACCAATTGGGCATTCCAGATTCAGGTGGGATTGGAGATGCCAAATTTAAAAAAAAAAAAAGATTCAGAGAAACTGGAATAATCTCTGTGCATAAGGGACAAGGCCGAAGGCCTTTACTGGATGCCCATGATCTTTGGGCCCTCAGACACCACTGCATCACTACCGGAATGATTCTGTCATTGAAATTACTAAATGGGCCCAGGAAAACTTCAAGAAACCCCTGTCAATAAACATATTACGCCGTGCCATCAACAGATGCCACATCAAACTCTATCACGCATAAAGGAAGCCATTGTTGATTATGATCCAGAAGCGCCGCTGTGTTCTGCGGGCCAAAGCTCATTTAAAATGGAATGTAGTGAAGTGGCAAAGTGTCCTGTGGTCAGACAAGTTCAAATTTGACATTCTTGTTGCAAATTATGGGCGTCGTGTCCTCCAGGCTAAAGAGGAGAAAGACCACCCCTCCTGTTATTAATGTTCAGTTCAAAAGCCAGCATCTCTGATGGTATGGGGATGCATTAGTGCATATGGTGTGGGACACTTGCATGTTTTAAAAAGCACCATGAATGCTGAAAGGTATATAAAGGTTTTAGAGCAACATATGCTTCCTCCAGGTGACATTTATTCCAGGGAAGGCCTTGTGTATTTCAGCAGGATAATGCAAAGCCACGTACTGCAGCTCTTACAACAGCATGGCTTTGTGGTTGAAGAGTCCGTTTGCTGAACTGGCACTGCCTGCAGTCCTGATCTTTCAACTAAATGAGAACATTTGGCGCATAATTTAACGAAAAAGTCAATCAAAGGAGACCCAAAACTCTCCAGCAGCTGGAAGCCTGTATTAAACAAGAGTGGGATCAAATTCCAATGGCTAAACTCAAGAAACTTGTCTCCTCAATGCCCAGACACCTCCACTCTGTGTTAAAAAGAAGAGGGGATGCTGCACCATGGTAAACAGGCCCCTGTCCCAACTTTTTGAGACCTTTAGCAGCCATCAAATTTTAAAGGAGCTTATTTTGTGGATAAAATTGTAAAATTTCTCAGTTTCATCATTTGCTATTTTATCTCTGTTCTATTGTGAATAAAATACTGGCCGGTGTGTTTTGAAAGTGATTGCATTTTGATTTTCTTCACAATTTACATTTTTTTGGCATCAGCTCGACTGGTTCCAAACCCACGAAATATTTTAAGTGTGCTAGATCTATTCATTTTGCGGCAAGTCGATGATTTAGTGTGCAAAATAGACAAATAATATGTACATTTCGACGATTTTGTTAGTCTTTTTCTTTGGTAGGCCTGATTAATCTCCTTGTGATTGAAAGCAAACCTGAACACTAAATGTTACAAAGTTAAACATGACACATTTCATCCCATTTTACAGCAAGAATTATTTTTAATTTTTAACCTTTTGCAGTTTCAAAATAATAAAACGAAGAAAAAGGCCTTGTGCAAAACTTTGGGAACCCTATCAGCTAGTACTTTGCAACTCCTCCTCGGGAAGCTATAACAGCTTGCAAACGCTTCCTGTTGGCAGCTGAGAGTCTTTCAATTCTTGTCTTTGGAATTTTTCCCCACTCTTCCTGACAGAACACCTCTTGCTCAGAAATATTCTTCGGCCTTCTTGCATGGACGGCATTTTGAGGTCTCTCCACAGATTTTTAACAATATTAAAGTCTGGGGGACTGTGATGGCCATTCCAAAACCTCATCCGTCTTTCCTGGAGGTACTTCATGGTGGATTTAGCGGTATGTTTCGGGTCATTGTCTTGCTGGAATACCTCACGTCTCTTCAACTTCAATTTCAGGACTGAGCTTTGAACATTAACCTCTAGAATGTCTTGATATTTGGCGGAATCCATTCTTCTTTCCACTCGCACAATATTGCCTGTGTCCCCCCCAGCAGCTACACAACCCCAAAGCATAATGGATCCACCTCCATGCTTAACAGTTGGCAACATGTTCTTCTCTACAAATGCTTCACCTTTTTTTCTCCAAATATGCCTGTTTCAATTTGAGTTCAATTTTGGCAGTTGAGACTCCGCTTTTGCACATTACCAATTGAATGCTGTGTGACTTTTTTTTCTATTCAAAAGCAAATTCAGGAAATAGTGACACCATATGTTCCTTTCCTTTGATAATATTTTTACGGCATTAATTTTATTTTTGTTTCTGAATCGCTCTGAATCTTGCCCAGTGGTCTGACTGGCGCTCTGACAGCACACACTTGCGATTAGGTTGGCAGCAAATGATACAGATTTCACATCCAGAGATACGGAGAGCGGGGTCAGGGACGCGAAGCGCGATCGCACGTCAGCTTAGTTCTGCACAGATTGTTTCCTGAAGGCAAAGGAAATACTCTTCAGTGATCCTGATCACCCCCTTCACACCGGGCTAAAAACGTAAGTCTTAAAGACAAAAAGACAGACTCCTGCGACTGAAAATAGCATTTAGGTTTAGTCAGTGATTGGTCCTCATAAAGCAATATGATTATTAAATTAACAAATTGCTGTCCCTTTTGGCTTTCCTAACTGAATAAAACAATCACTTGAATTTCTCCTTTCGGTCAGAAGAAAGGGTTACCACGACCTAGACCTGGTTAACGGTTAAAAACAACAAGAAAAATCTTTTTCAGCCTTAACCCAAGACACGCTTCACAACAGAAATGTATAAACGCCCTGAACAAACCACCAACCAGGTTTGCAACGAAATTATCGCATGTTTTTGAAGTGAGTTGATGCAATTTAAAAGGTGGATGGGGGCGCATACCAAACACTGCTGAAAAGATGAAAGAAAATAGATGAGCAAAAATCCGATGCTGGTTGTTCAACTAATGCTAACTTTCACAGGATGTCAGTATCATATTTTAGATAATAAATAATAATAATAAAACACTTCATCAAATCAAAGAAGATGAAGACTTACTGCGCTCTCTCATGGTCTCCCAATGCGCTGGTGTTATGGCTGAGAACTCCCACACGGGCCTTCCGGGCAGTGAGTTGGGAACCAGGCCCAAGTCCATGACTTGTTCCACTCCTGTTGCTACGGAGCCTTAGATTCCTGTAACGTGGCGTAAGGGACGATGTTCTTCCCGTCACCCGGGGCGAGAGCCCGTACTGAGGCTGGAAAACAAATACAGCATCCTAGAGGAAATTTCTACCTCAGGGGCAATGGATGGCAGTACAGTGCGCTCAGATATTTCAGCGCTGGCGCCTCTTTCTGGAAGGATCGCTGTTCCAGAGGCGGGGACTGACGCGGTCTATTCTCTGCTTCAGATTGCTCAGCTGATGCTGGGATAGAATCACCCAGTTGGCTCGCCTACTGCCATGTCCTTCAGGCGCGAAACCCCGTCTGGGCCTTCTCAGCTTTCTTGTGGCGAGCCACAGCTGGCCTCCTCCTGGAGCCGGCCACTAACTGGGTCTCCCGGTGCTGGCCTCGGATTTCTTGCGAGATGCTACACCAGTCCTCATGTCAGGCTGATCTGTCCTTGCTGGTGTTCAATGATTAGGCACCTTCGCCTTCCTAAGGCTTTTTTGCTTTCCCAGAGCTTGGATTTCGGATATTCGGGCAATTTTGCCTTCCATCGTGCGCAACCATTCTTCAGCTAATGCTATGGTAGCCCACGTCGGATCTAATGATGTCTCCTTAGAAAGCTCCATCAACTTGGAGTCAGACTTTAAAGACCTTATTAACACTCTCCCGGAAACTGGCAAGCAGTGTGTGGTGTCCGGTCCCATACCGTCAATTTGTTTTGGAGACGTTAACCCTCGTCCAACCCCCCCCCACGACTATTTTGAAATTAAGCGATAAACATCATCATGTTTGGTATCAGTGTACAGCTATTGATGTCCTCTCTTCAAATCAAGTACAAATAAAACACATTTCAACATAACTAACACCATATTAGGAAAAAAACATCAAAATGACAAAAATTCATGTTTTTTCATATTTTTATTAGTTTTAGCTGAAAATAAGTAACTTTCTGTAACCTCTAGAACAACTGATACTACAATTAATATTTTAGTATTATTATAAATGTTATAAACTCATGAGTAACATAAATTTGGCATTACTATGATGTGCCTATAGTACAGTATAAAAATAATATACAGTACAGTAAACAGTCAAACACACAAGTGAAAGTATGTCGGTCATGCACTTCTAATATTATTAGGTGAAGATCACTTCAAGGTTACTGGTCACTGCTGGTCATAGTAATTCCAACATTTACTAATACAAGGACAAGCTCCATCAATAAATCAATAAGGATGACAATCTGTGTGGTCTACAAAGTTCATTGAGCATAAAAAATAACAATATCATACTATTTGCAACTAATTTGTAAGCATATTTAGTGTCAAAAACAGGCAAAAATTCACGCTGGTGGCAACCACACCCCCCCACCCTTCGACTTTGACAGCCTACCCTACCCCCGGGGGGTGAGGTATCCTCAGATTTTTCATGAAAATGAGCGCAAAGGATGAATAGGCAATTACTTGGAAGCATTAGATCATATCTGTTAACGTTTTTGTCGACAGGAAAAAATCTGTTAGGGGGGCTGGACGAGGGTTACTGAAAACTTTGCTGAAAACTTCGCAAGTTTTTGGAAAAGGAAATACCTTTTCGGATGTGATGGCCATCATCTGAACAAAGCTGGCTCTTGTCTTTTATCGAGTAATGTTGAATTAGCTGTGCAATCTCTCCTCACTCAAACTAAGTGACTTCAGGTGAGTCCACTGCGGAGTTTTCATAAACACAAAGCTGTGATTGTTTGACTCCTGTTCCTTGTATTTTTCATTTGTCTGTTCCTTTTCATAACACAGTTGTGAGCAGTGGCAGGTGGTGGACAGAGAACAAGGAGGGCGATAAACATGTCTTTAAACTGCTTATTAGTCTTGATCTGTTTTCAGTCAATTTCCCTGGTAAAAGACACTATAACTCTCCCCTCTCAGGTGTAACTAATTGTCTTCGTTAAGACGAGAAATCAAACGCACCAGTTGAACTCAAAAAAAGAGCGCATTTCAATCTTTTTCAATTAAACAAGCATTACGCACAGGTTTGACGACTCGCTAAGGATGTGACAAAATTTAACGCAGACAATCCACTGTGGTTTTTTCGTGAAGGGTTGCCTATTAAGGCATGTGAATTAAACATTTTATAGAATTTATTATTCATTCGCCAAAACATTTCATTATAAGGGAAACTAACATGTTGACCCAGAACAATGATTGAAATCGGGTTACTAATGCCAACCGTTTCAAGGAATGTTTTCCGCCCCTTCGGTTTTCCGTCCACCACCCGCCACTGGTTGTGAGTGAGATTATGGTTAAGGAGTCGACTCCCATTCAATATAACTTGGCTAATACAAAGCCACTAGCGTACGCGTCATTATTTCCATTTTTCCAAGAAAATGGAAACGGCTTGTGGCACAGGAGAGAGAAAAAGAGCCTTTGGCATGTTATGGGCAGATCTCAGCCGCCGAGAGATGGTGCGTCATTTGCATTGTCACCGTTCAACAATCAGCCGGCTGTCTATCCGAGAAAGGAACACAGGCACTGTCACTGACCAACCCCGCTTAGGGCAGCCACGAGTGACGATGGCAGCTCAAGAGCGCCACATCTGGTTACAGCCTGTACGTGACAGATTCCGGACGGCAACCAAAATTGATCATGAGATGAGGGGTCCGAGACGATTGAGGGTGAGCGCAAGTACCGTTTGACGCCGTCTATGTGAGCAACACATCCGTGCACACAGGCCCTACAGAAGACCCAGTTTTTTTGGCATCATGTAGGCTATTGGCCTCACCAAAAAGAACAAGTCAAGTGTCACTGTACGCATCACAAACAACTCAATGTTTGTTATTACTGAAGTGCTTGGCGCCTGCACGTCAGGATTACAATACCACACGCTTTTCTTTATTTCCACTCGTGTCTCATTGAAAAAGCAAAAAAAATCAATCGATTCTTCAATTTGCCGCAGATACAGTACATACCTCACCCGTGTGTTTTTAATGGAGCCAACAAACCTAACCCCTATCTGTAGTTTTAGTGATAGAAGTCATGAAATTTTGCTATGTGAAGTTTGACCTTCGAAGGTCACCGAAGGTCAAGTTCAAGGCCACCAAATGAAGTTCATAGATGACTTCCTGTCAGTGTTCAATACACATATGTTCCCAATCTTCAATATTTTCAAGCCTAGAAGCCTTTGAAAATTGTAACATTTTGCTTGACCTCAAGTTTGACCTTTCAAGGTCATCTGAGGTCAACTTTAACACAGCCAAAATATAGGTTATATATAACTTCCTATATGTCAGTAATACAAACATAATCTCTATCTGCAACCATTTAGCTTCCACAGGCGATTTGGCCCATTCTCCATCAGACCCAATGCTACAGTACAGCGCCCCCACTAGACCCACTTCCGCTGATTGAATCAAAATGGCACTCGCACTGCACATAAAGTGTATCAAGGTAAATTGATTGCCAGATTTAGAAATTTATCAGACTGTTGAGAAATTTTTTTTTTTGAATTTTCAAGTCATACCTTTTAAAATTGCTAATATTTTCCCTGGCCTCAAGATTGACCTTTCATGGTCATATGTGGTCAAATTTAATATTGCCAAAATATAGGTCCTATATGACATCCTAAATGCCGATAATACAAACTTAATCTCTATCTGCAACCATTTGGCCTCCACGGGACATCTTGCATATTCATAAAGTACAGCGCCCCCAATAGACCCACTTCTGTCGATTCAAATAAAATGGCGCTTGTACTGTACATTGATGGAACCAAGGTAAGTTGATTGCCTGATTTAGAAAAAAAATCATCTCTCAGTTTTTGAGAAATAATTTTTAAAATTTCTGTCCTTTACCTTTACCTTTATCTTTACCACTGCGGTCAAAATTTCAAGGGCCCATAAAACAGACCAAAATGATTCAATCAAAAATCTGAAAAAAAAGAGCTATGGTCTAGTACAGAGGTGGGCAGCGAGGGCTGTATCTGTCCCTGGTTTTCACACCAACGTCTGGTCTTTAATTAGTTGATTGTCTCAATTAGCCAAACCATTTATGAAATCTGACGTTTCATGCGCATTTCTTTAAATTATCATGAAAGTACAAAGACTAGTCTTGTCTCCCTTCATAAAACATTTTCCTTTGATCGAATCATTGCGAAAATCTATATTTGTGCATGCAATCAATTAACTCAATTAGTCAGGGTAATTGATAGGAACAAAAACCTGCACACACACCGGGCCTCCAGGACCGTGATTGCCCACCCCTGGTCTAGTAGTATGTTAATGCAAATTGACATGAAAATCGGGCCAAAAAAAGATCAAAAATGTTCAGGGCGAAGGAAGACAGACAACGAACGCCACACCAGGACAATAGCTTATCAGCCTGTAGGACCGGCAAGCTAAAAATCCCTTACCTCAGTTGCTTTGTCATGCCGGCAAACCTAGTCCTCTGTAGCTGTGAGATGAAGGCTGTTACAGGTTTGCAGACTTGCCGATTACGCCAATAATTGTTGTAGAACCGAGACATTAAAGCCAGAAGTCTTTCATCAAGTTTATTGTACGGGGAAAATTGTGAATAAGTGGTGAACCACACCCATGAAAACCAACCGCTGAAGTCTGAGGCTCTGTCACCCTGGAGATGGAGGCCCAGAAATTTATGCTGAAACAAGGTGGGCTGTTCTTTACAGTAAAGACTGACCTGATTGGATACAAAAGGACAAATGGCAGAGAAAACTAATGAATGATCAACAGAGGGGGGTTGGAAGAACATTCAAAAGATAACAATGGCAGTGGATTGGTTGAATAGCCAGGCACAGACAGAATGATGGGTAAGGGGGAGGTGAATATTGCTTCCTTCTACCACGACATTTTCTCTGATATGTTTTCACGGAGCTTTCAGGCATCCAACTTGTACTTCAGATTTTTGGGACGCTGTCTTGCTTGTGGGCCAGGTACCTCAAAAGCACTCGCTATTGCAGCTAGCAAGTGAAGTTAGGGCAAAAACCAAATGACATTGCTTAAATGTGAAGATTGTTTACAAAGGCTTTCCTTAATTAGCATTAGCTAGCTAGCAAGATGGCCTAATCATCTGAAGAGTGACTTAATGTGTTGCATATGTACCGCTGTCATGCAAAATAATTTGGCCATGAAGTGATATGTCTCAGCCCAAACTGTCTGCTTGCTGTTCAAGTAACAGAAGCGGATAATTATGGTTGAGGGAGGTCGTGGGGGTGTGGTTGTATTGAAAGTGACCTATCAGAGTCGTCAAAACTTCTCTCATTCGCGCCCCATGCAGAGAGGGGAATCTGGCAACAGCGTGATGTTCTCGGATCTGTGGTGGTCATGCCCTGCAGTCCCTCCTCCCTCCTGCTGTCTGCACCTCCACTTCAATGGGCCACACCTGTTGCTCGTTGAGGTGGAGGTGCAGGCAAGAGTATTTAAGCACTGCACTGCCAGCAGTGCAGCTGCATTCTGTTTCCTGAGCCCTGCTTATGTTTTTGCTGCTGCTCCTCTCCTGTTTGATTTTATCTTTAAGTAAAGATTTTTATATTTTTACTCCGCCTGTGCATGTGGATCCCTTCATCTGCTTTTGGGGACATGGTCCCAGTGCCCGCCGCTTTGTGTCTTCAGCCAGCAGGGGCAAAACCATGACAGGATTGAATAAAACTATTTACCATGAAAGCATTGCTGGAAAGCTTTCGCCAATATGGCGAAGAGCAATAAGAAATCTTTTGCCACTTATGGATTTCTTCTGCCAAAGGCGATACAGTGAATGGCCAACAGGCTCCTAGCCCAGGTGTTTGGCTCCTTTTTAAATCATAATGATAACTGAAATCACCCAAACGGCCCCGATCATAAGTTAACATGCCTTTGAATGATTCACCTTCTTATGCAGACACAAGGTGACACACTCAGGTTTAAATGGCTATTAAAGATTCCACGCCTGTTGCTTTTTAAATTGTAACTATTGTCTGTGTATATAGTCATTGAGTTTGTTAGCTCAAGAGGGGTTGCACTGATCTGGCTAGGCACTGAGCCATGGGGAGCGGAAAAGAACTGTATATGGGTCATTCCATGTCAAACTGAACAAAGCTCCCTCTCCGATTTTCATGAAACTTATTTTGCAAATAGCTCTTAGGGCCAATAGTCATATACAAAAATTTCAGAAACAACGGTGAAATAGCTTTCAAGATATGCATGATTGAAATCTGCTGACTACGCCCATTTTGCTATTTTTCTTGCGCGGGGTCCAATGTTTAGAGGCCAGTATCTGCTTGCGCATCAGTGAGAATCTCAAGATTTTTTCTTCTACGTCATTGATGCCTTGCTCTCTTTGAGGCCTCACAATCAGAGGCACTGAGGAATATTTCATATCCATTTTAAAAATTGTTGAAAATGGGTGATAAATTTGCACTTAATTTTTTTAAGGACTTTGCAATGCGCTCTTCTCATCTAACAGATATGGTATTCCAAAACAGTTGCTGCCGTCATATTGTGTGGACACGTGGTAAATACCGATATGCATTGCTGCCCTTAGGTCAACTCAGTTTATCGAAAAATTAAAGCCTGAAATATGCCCCACAAAAAAATATGCATAATTTGCATATTTATCAAATTCAAAAAAGACAAGGTTGACAGTTGATAAATGTGACAAGATTTTAACCACGCAATCTTCATTGACATATAAACATTTGAATGAAGTCCTATCGACTAGCACAGCCTCCTTCCATGGGAAATCCAAGAACATTGATGTATGGTTTGAAGAAATGAACAAACGCATCAAATGCGTTACATCGACTTTCTTCTTATGTATATTGGCGTAAAAGCGTAAGTTGTGCTATTCCAGAGCGCAATGTCATCTTGTTATTGCATGTCACATTCCACGGCAGATCACGCCTACAATCACCGCTGTGTTAATGAATTTGAAATAATTCACTTGCAGCTGAATTAAATTCTCCAATATCGGTTTTTTCTTTTTAAAGCGTACAATAATTGGACTAAGATTTTGGCGACTCATACATTGCAAAGCGCACTATGGGGTCTATTCTCCCATACGCGTAATAAGTCGAAAAAAGCGCTTAGCTACGCGCTTTTTAGCCTACGCGTATTATCCATTCGACTTAAGTCTGTGCATTACGCGCCCCGAAGGCAGTTACGCACTTCGGGACAAATTCTCTCGTTTGCGCTCAAGCGCTTTTTTACCAGTGGCGGTTTTTCGCAGAGGCCAAGGGAAGCCTGGCTTCCCCAAAAATTATTGCAAGAAAGAAAAAATATAAATAAGCTTCACCACAATGTAATTTATATTGTTGTCATTTCCTTGTCAAGACACTACATCAGCGCACTTCTGCTTTGGCTGAGCGTGAGGAGCAAAACAGCACCCCTCCTGTCAAGCTCTCACTGTGTCTTACACTTCGTGTCTCATGCCCTGTCTGTCAGTTCAGAGGCCAGCTTCACTTTGCCTCCCTTAGAAAAAAAACAGCCCGTATTAGCCAATCAGATTGAAGCAAGGCTCATCGCTTAATGGTCAATGCATCATTAAAAAAAATATGAGGGAGGCCAGATTTGATCTGGCCTCCCTCATATTTTTTTTAATGATGCATTGACTTCCAACCAATCACAAACTGTTACGGAAAATACACACACTGATTCAACTGTCCCGCCAGGCGCCAGCTAGCCCACGCAGAAAGTATAGCCATTAAGTCAGAGAATGGATGGTGACAGGGACCTTGAGTTTCTTTTAAAAAATGACTTCACAAAACTTCCTTTTGAGGTTCAACTAAAAATCAAGCGGGACGGTAGGCCGACTCCGAAGCTCAATTTAACTAAGGGCAGAGCTGATGGAAAAGTTCGCTCTTTTTGTGAAGCTAACTATGCTAGAAACTAGTGGCTAACAGGAAGTGCCAAGCTTAACCGGCTTTTCTGCTGTCCATGTCTCCTATGGCCCGCCGTGGCCTTTTTGATGACCGGGCTGTTGTCACATTTTTCTTATGTGATGCATAAAATGTGGTGTTTTACTCTTTATTATTCTTGTCGTGTCAAGTGGATTTCAGAACATGATGGCTAAGCTGTGCTGTTTTTTTTATACTCTCAATCCTTACCGAGACTGCATTTAGGTCCGCTGACATCAGCTGCACTATCAGCTGACAGCTGTAAGGTTCACAGTTGATAGCGCTGCAGCACGGTTGTTATCAATTTTTATATAAACCTTTGTAACTATGTGTTCTATATTTAGTTCATGTAATTCAGAAGTTGCGTTCAGTCAGAGAGAAGCATTGTCCACAAAACGGAACTTCATTAATACTGTCTGTGAAAGCAATGGCTAAAATGTTTTTGTTATATCTAGATCTTGTCATAATTGCCGCCTGATCGCGATGTGTTTAGCTTTCTGCTGTAATAAAGCGACGAGACGTTTACCAGCTTTGCATGGGCTTTCTCTAACTGATCACATACTACTGTGTGCCAGAGCCATAAGCACACGTACAGCCCGAAGCACGCATCCACAGCTCTCCCTCGCGCTTTCACTCTCTCTCACACACGCTGTCGTCTTTTTTTAAACCTCTTTTGTTCACTAAAATGAATGAGAAGTCAGTAGAATAAAGGTAGGCTAATTTGTTTGCATGAAAATAAGATGTAAATACTGAATTAAATTCGTTCATTCTGGCTTCCTCTGTAATTTTTGTCACGGGCCGCCACTGTTTTTTACGCGCTCCTAGTTACGCGTTTTTGAACTGCACGCATTCTCCCTTCCCGAGTTCTGACACACCCACCGCGTGTAAGTTCAAGTTCAAGGCAGTCTTATAAAAAGAGGCGTAATCCATCGATACGGATGTCATGGTTTAAAATTGCTAGTGGCGAATGTGCATCACGTATTCCACTCATTAAAGATTCTACTTCAGTTGAGCCCATGCAAGTTGACGGTTCTTTGGCCGTCAGCCTAAGAGACCCATTAGCAGAAGAGTAATCTGCTTTAATTGTAACAAGCCCGGTCATATCCGTCCACATTGTCCTAAGCTTCAAGGAAACAGAAAGACCCCTCTAGCGATTCAGGGGGCGCTCAAAGGGCAGACCCAGTTTCCCTTCCGAACATTAATCCCCGTGGAACTTACTGTGAGGAGCAAGAGATTTACTATTGAAGCATTTGTGGACTCGGGCGCAGTTGATTGTTTCATGGATATTAAATGGGCTAGAAAGTACTCCGTTCCCACAGTTACGCTTTCACCATCACACTCTGTAAGAACTTTGGACGGTCGCCTGCTTGGAACAGGAGTTATAACCGAAGTTTCGGTACCACTGAAAATGTTCATTTCCTTTGGTGGCCACTCTGAGGCTGTTCGATTTTTTATCAGGTCCCCCACTTTTCCAATAGTTTTGTGCATTCATGGTTGCGGGATCATGAACCTTGTATCAGTTGGGGGGGGAACAGGTTAATCCTATCGTCCAGTGGGGTCCCAAGTGCAACTCTCATTGCAGAACTAATGATAATGGTTCTTTCAGACGTCAAGCTATGGGGCAGGCTGACGTCGAGAGCGAGTGTGAGGAAGTTATCGCTCTGTTCCCTCCTAGATGGGAAAAAGGAGCAGAGGAGGGGTTAGAATGGGATCCTCAATTTCACTGGCGAGAGCCAGAGGACGATTACTTTTTGGAGGACTTTAGCGATTCGGAATCAGTCACGGATTCATTAGATTGTGAGCAGGGTAAAGAATTTGGGGCCACCCTGAACTTTGACTTGCCTCCGAATGTTCCTTGGGATTACGCCGATCTTGCTGAGGTGTTCAGTAAACAACGAGCCTCTATGTTACCTTTGCATCGTCCGTACGACTGCGAAATTAATCTTTATCCTGGGACAACTCCGCCTAGGGATTTGCTATATTCGCTGTCAGGACCTGAGTGTAAGGCTATCCGAGAGTATATTCAGGAGGCTCTCACCAATGGTTTTATTCGGCCGTCCACATCCCCTGCGGAGCGGGATTCTTTTTCGTTGAAAAAAGGATGGCGGTCTGAGACCCTGTATTGATTACAGGGGTTTGAATAAAATCACCATTAAAAACCGATACTCCCTTCCATCAATGAATTCCGTGTTTGAATGTCTGCAGGAGGCATCATTTTTTACGAAGCTAGATCTTCGTAATGCTTATAATTTGATTCGCATTCGGGAGGGGGACGAATGGAAAAGGGCTTTTGACACGCATGACGGGTACTACGAATATCGGGTCTTACCGTTCGGGCTGGTTAACGCCCCTACAGTGTTTCAGACATTCGTCAATGATGTGCTCCGAGAGATGTTGGAGTAATTTGTCAACATTTTGATTTTTTCTTCAACCCTCTCGGAGCACAAACAACACATTAGGCATGTACTGGAAGCCCTGCTGAATGCCAAACTTTTTGTTAAAGCCGAAAAATGTGTTTTCCACGCCCAGACTGTCTCGTTCTTAGGCATTATTGTTTCTAAGGGGTCGGTGCGCATGGACCCTGACAAGGTAGCTGCGGTCAGGAATTGGCCTGCACCGCAGAGTGTTAAAGAGGTCCAACACTTTCTGGGCTTTGCGAATTTTTACAGGAGGTTTATCCGTAATTTTAGCGCGGTTGCTGCCCCCATTATTGTGCTCAATAAAAAGAATACCTCCTCAGCGTTTTTTTGGTCTCCAGCAGCCAATTCTGCTTTTCAGGAATTAAAAGAACGTTTTAGCTCAGAGCCTATTTTGGTTTTGCCCGACCCCTCCCTCCCATTTGTCGTGGAGGTAGATGCTTTGGAGGTGGGCGTGGGTGCTATTCTGTCCCAGCGCCCTCGTTGGGATAATAAGCTTCACCCATGTGCGTACTTCTCCCGGTCTTTGTCTGCCGCCGAACTAGGGCTGGGCGATATATCGATATTATATTGATATCGTGATGCAAAGTAAAATATCGTCACGGATTTTGATTATCGTAATATTGTGATATGAAATAAGTGTTGGCTTTTCTGGTTTTAAAAGTTGAATTACAGTAATGGGTTGCATTTTTCTGCACTTGCAAGACTGATGAAGCTGTTGCCTGCACCTGTTTCATCGTTATGTCCACATTACTAATAAATGGTTATAAAATATATTATTGTGTAAATATTTTGCAAAAGCACCAATATTTGTCCCGATAATATCGGCAAAATATCGATATTGAGGTATTCGGTCACAGATATCGGGATATTAGATTTTGTCCATATCGCCCAGCCCTACGCCGAACGCAATTATAGTATTGGTGACCGGGAGTTATTAGCTGTAAAGCTGGCACTCGAGGAGTGGCGCCACTGGTTGGAGGGAGCTGAGCACCCCTTTGTGGTTTGGACCGACCATAAAAACCTCCAATATATTCAGCAGACCAAGCGGCGTAATTCCCGGCAGGAGCGATGGTCATTTTTTTTTAACCGCTTTGATTTTACACTCACATACCGCCTGGGCTCTAAAAATATTAAGCCTGACGCCCTGTCACGTATGTACGATCGCACAGATAGCGATCCTACCCCAGAGCCTGTTATTCCCTCTGCCCAGATTGTGACACCTGTTCAATGGGAAGTTGAGACGGTGGTTCAGGAGGCATTGAAATCCAATCCCGGTCCTGGGGGGGAGCCTCCTGGCTGTTTATTTGTTCCCCTTGGGGTTAGGTCAAGGGTCCTTTAGTGAGGACACTCTTCCCACTTGGCTGGGCACCCGGGGGCCCATCGGACCAAACAGTTCCTGGCCCAACGGTTTTGGTGGCCGGATATGATGAAGGACATTCGGGAGTTTGTTGCGGCCTGTAGCGTATGTTCCAGAAATAAAACTTCCCACCTCCCTCCCTCTGGTCTGCTGCGACCTTTGCCCGTTCCCAGGCACCCTTGGTCACATATCGCGCTCGACTTTATTACGGGGCTGCCTGTATCTGACGGCATTACTGTCATTTTGGTAGTGGTTGACCGGTTTTCTAAAGCGGCTCATTTTGTAGCGCTACCTAAGCTGCCTTCGGCGCGGGAGACAGCGCATCTTATAGTTAACAACGTGTTCCATTTACATGGGCTTCCACATGATGTCGTCTCTGACCCAAGTCCTCAATTCACGACCAGATTCTGGCAGGCTTTTTGTAAGCAGTTGGGGGCCACAGTGAGTCTCTCCTCAGGGTTTCACCCGGAGACCAACGGGCAAACGGAATGGACGAATCAGTCTCTTGAAGACACTCTTCGATGTTTGGCGGCAAATAATCCCTCATCGCGGAGTCGATTTTTAGCTTGGGCCGAATATGCCCATAACTCTTTGTGTAATTCCTCCACGGGGCTTTCTCCATTTGAGGCCCAAGTGGGCTACCAACCTACATTATTTCCAAAGACTGAGAATGATTCTGATATTCCCTCAGTCAACCAGTTCATCCAGCGCTGTCGGTCGGTTTGGACTAAGGTCTGTTTTTCTCTGTTGCGTTCGGGGCATAAACAAAAATCCCTCGCTGATAGAAGGCATCGTTTGGCCCCGTCTTATCGGGTTGGGCAGAGAGTTTGGCTGTCTACCCGGGACCTCCCTTTGAAGGTAGAATTCTGAAAACTGGCGCTCCGCTATATCGGCCCGTTCAAAATAGTGCGGAAGATCAATCCAGTCACGGTCCAGCTGAAGCTCCCGAGATCTTTACGCATACATCCGTCATTCCACGTCTCTCGGATTAAGCCGGTTAGCACCAGTGTCCTGGCACCTGCCGATACACCTCCGCCGCAGCCACAAATGGTGGAGGGGGGGCCGGTTTATACCGTGCGCCGCATTCTAGCCGAGAGGCGTGTAGGTCGTGGGGTCCAGTTCCTTGTAGACTGGGAGGGATATAGTCCCAAGGAGCGGTGCTGGGTCCCTTCGCGTGATATTTTGGACCCCTCACTAATTTCGGAGTTTCGTGCGCGGGGTTCCTTGGGGACTTCTGGAGCTGGTCCTTGGGGGGGGATCCTGTCATGGTTTTGCAGCTTTGAGAGCTCCTTTTATTACTCTCGTCCTGGTCGATATGGTTTTGCTCGCCATCGGATTCCTGGGCCAGCTGGCATTAATTGGGGGCGTTACCCAGACTCTATTTAAGCTCCTGTTCTGCCTCGCTCGTGTTACTAGAGTGTCATTTTCTCCTTGGGGCTTTAGCCGGTAAGGCCTTGAGAGAGAGAGTATTGTCAGGATCATAGCTGCATAACAGGATTAGTGTTAGTGAGTAAGGGAATCTTTGGTTTATTTCCCTTTTCTTTTCTTTTTTTCGAGCTCGCCTGCTTTTTACCACGGACGGCGTCAGGTCCGTTGGTAGCGCTAGTCTCGTGATTTGTATCTGTTTTAGTCTCTCAGCACTCTGCTGGTTTTTCCTTTTATTTCTGGCCACTGCTCTTGGCGTCCTACTACCAATGCCCATCACAACAGAGGCTGACCCAGCCATGAGCTCATTGATTTCGGCGGTCGGGACCATGGAGTTTTCCTTAGCCATTTGAATGTCATTAAAATCCATGAAAAACTGCAATTACACTTTATATTTGAACAGGGCTCATACTCTGAAGGATAGCAGGTTTTTAAAATGCTATATTGAATAAATCCATAATCCAATAACACTGGTGCATGAATACAATCCGCTATCTTAGAATAAAGGTTGACATTTTCGTCAAGAGTTACATATTTACTCTGATATAACCTGTGAACATTTGTAAATGTGTTGGGGCGTTTTTTTCGGAAAACAAAGGCTATATCGACAAAGTTGCAATGGCCCAGTGCGATTTGTACACTTTCGAAGAGCGTAGAGGCATTGACCAGTGGATAAAAGCATAAGCGCTTCTGGAAGGAGAAATGGTCAAATCGAACGGTCGGAAGACCTCCTCTTCTGGAATTGCAAATCGCACCTGGCCAATGCTAAAACTTTAAACCTCAATATCTCAAAACTGATCTGAACGCAGATAGAACCTTGAGGTAGCAAATCGCTGATGAAAGGTGTGGTGCTCCCAAAGTACACTAAAAACTGCTCAATGGTTGCTCAAAATTATGGCAAAGTGACACATAAGATAAGCTTTGATTTAAATGTATTGAAAAATTTACGTTACAAAATGCACTGGGCAGAAGGTGAGTGAAAAATAAAGTCTACATTTTTTGCACGTTTGACGTACCTGATGCTATCCTCCTCATTGTAAGACAGCTGATTTAACCACAACTGTGTAAAATGCGGTCAATTAATCAAATTACTTCATTTTAGCGCAATTTGATTTCAAACTGCTCGTACGCAGTTATGAGCAAGTTACTGTTATGCAATAAATATTAACTACAATCCCAGTTTTTACAGTGTTAGTTTTACTTCACCTCGTGCTCATTATTGAAATCAATTAGGCTTAGACTAAGTTCCAGAAACAAATTATGCATCATTTAACTGATTGAAAACTGGCTACATTTGTCTAAAATGACACTTATAAGGAATGGGATTTATGAAGGGACTAAGATGGCGAAATCAAGTAAAAAAAAGAGAAAGACGAATTTTACCGAGGAAGAGCTGCAGGTGTTGGTGCACGGTGTAACAAGGCCTCTGCATGTTGTACAGCTCTCTGATATGTCTAGAGGCTGAGAATTAACCACTTAAAGATGCAAAAAACCCTGGAGAGGCTTTTCTTGGCTATTTATGGCCCAAATTCTGAAAATTTCAGACCCCCATAACTCAGTAACTATTTGAGTTACAGGCCTACAATTTTGCATAGAAAGTACTTTTGTGACTATCTAGTGGCATGTAAATTTGAGACTAATTTGAAAATGGTGCAGCATCACTCCCAAGGAGTATCTGGTCCTTTCACTTGGAATGAACCAACAGCCTGTTCTCCATCATTTTGCCATGCCCTCAAAACCTAAAACCAAAATGCCAGTCCCGCATTTGCTGGCACTCTAGCGTGTTTGGGAAAGAGTAAGAGGAGCGCGCCGAGCGCGAAAACGAACACGCATATATCGGCCTCGTGTGGACATCCTGGGACTAACAAACACCGAGTGCATGCAACGCTTTCGTCAGGACCTTGCATGAGACAATCATCCATCTTTGCCGACTTCTGGATGAACAGCTATCCAGCCGCAGCAATCGTCAACAAAACATACCCGTGATCATGAGGGTCACAACTGCGCTATCGGTCCTGGCATCTAGGTCTTTCTAGAGAGTGGCTGGTGATGTCATGCACATATCACAGGCGTCTGGGTCAAGGTGTCTGACACAGTTCGTTGGCGCTCCAAGTTCTTCTACATGCACTTCCTCTGCAGAAAGAGTGATTGCCACCTCCTCCTCCAGTGCAGTGAAATGTACAGGAGATGATGGTTGCCCACCGCCTGTTGCGTGTACACTTCTCCGGTGTGCGGAGAGCCTGGCATTTACAGTGCCCCACAGATCTCTCCATTTATGCTTTAAATAGGGGATACTGCGCTTACATCTCCCCACCAAAGCCACATCCAGAACGATTCGCAGCTTTCTTCCTCGGATCAGCCTTCACTGCTTCAGAAGCAGCAGAATTGATAAAGATGTGGAAGTGTCTGCAACAGCAGCTGCAAAGACTTAAGATTCAGCTACGCCAAAAACAACTAGAACTGGAAGAAAGAAGGTTGGAGAAGGAGACAGAACTGGAGGAAAGAAGGATGGAGAAGGAAGAAAAAAGATTGGAGAGAGAACTGGAAGAAAGAAGGATGCACTTGCAGTACGAATTGGAAATGAAGAAAATAGAAGCAGGTACTGTAACAAAATCTTTTGGGCTTTCTGATCATGTTGATGTGGTTAAACACATCAGACTTGTTCCTCCTTTCCTAGAAAATGATGTTGACTAATACTTTACCCAATTTGAGAAAATTGTTGAAAATTTGAAATGGCCAAAAGAGCTTTGGACAATGATGTTAGAAAGTGTTCTTACTGGTAAAGCTAGGAAAATCTAGAACCAGTTATCTCTCCAACAGTGTTCTGGTTGTGATTTTGTCAAATCTGCCATTCTGAAGGGTTATGAATTGGTCCCCGAGGCTTACAGGCAAAATTTTTAGAATTCTCGCAAGGAAGCCAGTCAAACTCATATTGAATTTGGCAGGTTGAAGGAACAGTTGTTTGATCAGTGGTGTAATTCCATGACAGTTTTGATTTTGACATAATGAGGCAACTTATTTTGGTTGAGGAATTCAAAAGGTGTGTCCAGCATGATATTAAGATTTTCCTTGAGGAGAAACAAGCCAATACTTTGCAAGATTTTTCCACCCTGGCTGATATTTATACATTGATTCATAAGTCTTCTTTTGTCAAAAAATCAATTTTTTCTAAATTTCAAAGCAAGTCTCAGTCCAAGACTTCTCTAATTACACTTCTAATGATTCTAAGGCCACTTCTGAGAGGAAACCTTCCAGTGAGAAGCAATCCTCTGATTCTTTACCTTCTGTGTCTTGCCAATACCGAAAAAAAGCAAGGTCACCTTATTTCTGAGTGTTATGCTCTCAAGAAAAAACAACAACGAGAAGAAACCAAGCCAAGAGATAATCTCTTGTATCAAAGTTCAGTTCACCTCATCTACCTTCTGTGTCTGATTCTTTTGTGGAGGGTTTTGAGCTATTCATCACCGATGGTTTGGTCTCACTTTCACATGATTTTTCCTCATCTACTCCTGTGCAAATTCTAAGGGATACTGGGTCTTCCCAATCCCTCATTCTTGCAGATATTCTGCCTTTTTCGGACAAAATGTCTACTCAGGCTAATATCCTTATTCAAGGAGTAGAATGTGGTTTTACAAGTGTATCTCTCCGTAATGTACATCTCAAATCAGACTTGGTCTCTGGACCTGTTACTGTTGGCATTAGGTTTTCTCTTCCTTTCAAAGGTGTTCATTTGCTTCTTGGTAATGATCTTGCTGGGGATAAGGTTGTGCCCTACCCTGTTGCAACTGACACTCCTTTGATTGATCAAGAATCTGAATCTATAGAGGAGGAAATTCCAGACCTCATTTGCAGTTACTCATTCTATCGCCAAAAAGGCTATTCAAGATCATGCTGACCTGGACTTTAACCTGGCTGACACTTTCACTGGGCAGTCTTTTCATCAGGAACCTTCCAGTCCTTCTGAGATGTCTGAGAAGTCTTCAGACTTGTCCTTGTCAGGTCATTCTAATGACATTCTGTCTCAGAAACAACTTATTCAGGAGCAACAACAAGCTCGTGATCTAGCACATCTTCTACCACAGGCTGCAGAAGAACAAGAGGCTACTCAAGTTCCTGTCTGTTTTTACTACAAAAATGGTGTGCTTATGAGAAAGTGGCGTCCACCTGATGTATCTGTAGATGACGAGTGGATGATCACCCATCAAATTGTTCTTCCAAAGTCTTCTCGTAAATAAACTCTTAGTCTGGCCCACGATAATCTTATCTCAGGTCATTTGGGTATCAAGAAGACCCTTCAACGTGTCAGGAATCACTTCCTCTGGCCTTCTATGAGGTGTGATGTACAGGAGTACTGCAAATCCTGTCATACTTGTCAAATGGTTGGGAAGCCGAACCAGAATATTCCAATGGCTCGACTTCAGCCCATTCCCACTTTTGAAGAACCTTTCAGTCGGATCATCATTGACTGTGTTGGACCATCGCCGAAGACTAGATCTAGTTGTGAGTACCTACTGACTACCTAGGTTCCTGCTTCCACCTGCTTCCACCTGGTTTCCTGAGGCAATTCCACTTCGTAATATCAAGGCAAAGACTATCATCAAGGCTCTTACCAAGTTTTTCTGCTTTGTTGATCTTCCTAAGTCTATTCAGTCTGATTAAGGGTCAAATTTTATGTCTGGCCTATTTCAACAAGTTATGCATGAGCTTAGTATTAAACAATACAGGTCATCAGCTTACCATCCTGAGAGTCAAGGTGCTTTGAAGAGGTTCCATCAAACCCCGAAGAACATGATAAGGGCCTACTGCCTTGACACAGAAAGACTGGGATGAAGGTGTCCATCTTCTTCTGTTTGCTGCCCGTGAAGCTGTTCAGGAGTCTCTTGGGTTTAGTCCTTTTGAGCTTGTTATTGGGCATACAGTCCGTGGACCTCTGAAGCTTCTGAAGTAAAAGTTTCTGGCCCAAGATGATGTCCCAATGAACTTGCTTCAGAATGTCTCAGACTTCCGTAATCGTCTCTCTAAGTCTCGTGACTTTGCTAAGTCTACTCTCAAAGAGGCTGAGGACAAAATGAAAGCCAGATATGACCTTCATTCCCAAGACAGAAGTTTTAAAACTGGTGACAAAGTCCTTGCGCCTTTGCCAGTTCCTGGAAACCCTGTAAGAGCCCGTCCTCAAAAAGGTCAGTGATCTAAATTACATCATTTTAACCCCTGGAAGGAGGAAATAAAAACAAATGTGTCACATCAATATGCTGAAAAAACACATTGACAGAGACACTCAACAAAAGCCAATCAATGTGGTAAATACAATTGAACTGGAAAATTCAGAAGAAGATTGTGACTGCCCCTTGGAAAATGAATCTGGTTCAGCCAAACTTGAAAATTCAGACATTCTTCAAAATATTGTATATATTTGGATAAATATAAATATAATATTTGTAGAAGTTCTTTTTTTATCAGTGAAGAATAAATTTATTTAAGTTGTCATTGCTGGTTTTCTTCGTTGTGATTTTTAAGTTATAACAACATCATATATAAAAAATTGTGTACAAGATGAAAGACCAAAGTCTTAGGTATATATTATGTATTCAGGTCATTTTCATATCTTGTGTCAGTGCAAAGTTATAAGCAATCAAATAGAGATTGTCACCACGTGACAAGTTGCCCCACCAACGGGTAAGTTGTCACACTATATGGGGTAAGGTGTCACACTGGATTTTGCAACTAATAAAACAATGAAAAAATTATTGTTGTTATTTTTTTACTTGAAAATGAATGAATCTTAAAATATTCTGCAACATGCATTATGAAACTTATGAAATTTAAACTAGTCCTGGAAGATCTATTAAAAAAACTCAAACAAAACCTGACCTCAGTAGTCAGTCCTGGAACATCCAGTCAGAAAATCTCAAACAAAACTTGACCTCACTCATCAGACTCCTCATCTGAGGCGCAGGTCTGGCACATGTAGATTGATTTGCCAGGGGTGCATTCTTCATGGGCCATTCCTTTGTGTATTATACACTGCACCCAGGTTTCTCCTGGGCGGCTGTTTCCAAATACCTCTCCACAGACCAGGCACAGGGACTCATCTTCTTCTGATGAGGAGTCATCTGGAGTTTTTCTTTTTGTACCTGCCCTCTGTTTCTTCCCTATGCTTTGCTTCTGTGGTATTTTGGATTTGGTTGCCTTGCCTTTCTTTGAATAGCCTTTTTTCCCTTGTGCCTGCCTTTCAGCTTCAGGTGCCTTCTTCACAGGTGTGTCGGTGATAAAAGCAGTTTTTCCTCTTCTTTCTCGGCTGGTTAACTTGTTTTCTTCACATGTGACAACTTACCCCAAAATGACTGAGACAATTTTCCCCAAACTACCATGTTTGCTAATGCTAGCTCTAGCTTAAAGTTAGCTTAAAACAGAACAATGACTGAGGTATGACAGGATGCCTTAATATCTTCTCTAATCAGTCCACGTGTATCACTGCTAGGATTTTTATCTGAAAGAAGCTTATTTTAAAATACACTCAACAAAAATATAAACGCAACACTTTTGTTTTTGCTCCCATTTGTCATGAGATGGACTCAAAAATCTAAAATTCATTCCAGATACACAATATTACCATTTCTCTCAAACATTGTTCACAAATCTGTCTAAATGTGTGATAGTGAGCACTTTTGCTTTGCTGAGACAATCCATCCCACCTCACAGGTGTGCCACATCAAGATGCTCATCAGACA
Organism: Gymnothorax reevesii; assembly: GCA_029721435.1. NCBI lineage: Eukaryota > Metazoa > Chordata > Actinopteri > Anguilliformes > Muraenidae > Gymnothorax > Gymnothorax reevesii. Next base: position 75,932,574 of record CM056584.1, on the reverse strand, counting down.
CCATGATTAGTGCACAGGTGTACCTTAGACTGTCCACAATAAAAGGCCACCCTGAAATGTGCAGTTTTTGCTTTATTGGGGGTCTGGGGACTCAGAACCAGTCAGTATCTGGTGTGACCACCATTTGCCTCATGCAGTGCAACACATCTTCGCATAGAGTTTATCAGATTGTCAATTTTGGCCTGTGGAATGTTGGTCCACTCCTCTTCAATGGCTGTGCAAAGTTGCTGGATATTAGTGGGAACTGGTACGCGCTGTCGTATACGCCGGTCAAGCACATCCCAAACATGCTCAATGGGTGACATGTCCGGTGAGTATGCTGGCCATGCAAGAACTGGGACATTTTCAGCTTCCAAGAATTGTGTACAGATCCTTGCAACATGGGGCCGTGCATAATCTTGCTGAAACATGAGGTGATGTTCATGGATGTATGGCACAACAATGGGCCTCAGGATCTCATCACGGAATCTCTGTGCATTCAAAATGCCATCAATAAAATGCATCTGTGTTCTTCGTCCATAACAGATGCCTGCCCATACCATAACCCCACCACCACCATGGGCCACTTGATCCACAACATTGACATCAGCAAAGCGCTCACCCACACGACGCCACACACGCTGTCTGCCATCAGCCCTGAACAATGTAAACCGAGATTCATCCGTGAAGGGAACACCTCTCCAACGTGCCAGACGCCATCGAATGTGAGCATTTGCCCACTCAAGTCTGTTACGGCGACGATCTGGAGTTAGGTTAAGACCCCGATGAGGACGACGAGCATGAAGTTGAGCTTCCCTGAGACGGTTTCTGACAGTTTGTGCAGAAATTCTTTTGGTTATGCAAACCAATTGTTTCAGCAGCTGTCTGAGTAGCTGGTCTCAGACGATCTTGGAGGTGAACCTGCTGGATGTGGAGGTCCTGGGCTGGAGTGGTTACACGTGGTCTGCGGTTGTGAGGCCGGTTGGATGTACTGCCATATTTTCCTGAAATGCCTTTGGAGACGGCTTATGGTGGAGAAATGAACATTCAATGCCCGAGCAACAGATCTGGTTGACATTCCTGCTGTCAGCATGCCAATTGCACGCTCCCTCAATGCTTGCGCCATCTGTGGCATTTTGCTGTGAGACAAAACTGCACATTTCAGGGTGGCCTTTTATTGTGGGCAGTATAAGGTACACCTGTGCACTAATCATGGTGTCTGATGAGCATCTTGATGTGGCACACCTGAGAGGTGGGATGGATTGTCTCAGCAAAGCAAAAGTGCTCACTATCACACATTTAGACAGATTTGTGAACAATGTTTGAGAGAAATGGTAATATTGTGTATCTGGAATGAATTTTAGATCTTTGAGTCCATCTCATGACAAATGGGAGCAAAAACAAAAGTGTTGCGTTCATATTTTTGTTGAGTGTATATAAAGTTATTATTTTTTACTTTGGGTTGTGGAAAATGGTTAATTGGTGCTAATCTCAACTTACAATGCGTTGTTCTCTTCTCACGCAGGACATGAGTCCTAACCATGTAAAGGAAGAAAACTAGTATTCCACTTTTTAATTGTGCCCTCTACTGAAGAAGATAATTGCAGCGTGACAACTTACCCATGTGACAACAACCTCTAACTCCTCATCTGTGAAATTTGGTTTTCGGCTTCGGCTCAATGTCGCTGTCATTGTCTTCATGTTCTATTAACAATTGTGACTGCCCTATATGTTTGTGATGATCTAAAAAGTTGTGATATTCTCAGGAGTGAGGAGATTTATTTTCTAATTGAGGATATCTGTATTAACTAACTTGTGTCTTTGTAATTTTTTTACCATTGATAATACTGTGTATTTTAATGTGTCAATAATGTGATATTATTAAATAGGCTACTCTAGTTTGAGCCCTACCCTGGTCAATACCAAAGCACTCCCCATTTGTTAATCAAGTTTAGCCAAAAAAGAATAGCCGACATGGGAAGAATCATTATCAGTAAATGGGATAATTGATTATAATAAAGTATTAGGCACAAGTTCGCGTGAATGTGTCGCTCAAATCAAAATGGACATAATAGGCTATGGATATGGAATTGTGTGATTGCTGAGGCGGTTTCGGGGCGGAAGTGACAGAATGCAGGGTAGGAATCCATTGTTTGTTAAAGCGTTGCCATGTATTTTAGTTGCAAACCTGACATCAGAGTAGTTTGAGATTTCAAGAGCGCAGTTTCTAAATGAGATCATATAAACTGTCTTTGATTGTCTTTTTTTGTGTGACTAGAATGTTCCCTTTGTCTTCTTCCCTGTCTTCCACGGAACAAACAGGCTGGTGTAGGAGAGGCACATTTTCAGTGATCTGATTGCGCTGGTTGAGAAGCGCTAAATTCTTTATTTGTTATTTCATTATCGCGACAATTTGTTTGTTTGCATAGCATAGTGGCTAGAATAAGAAATTAAAAAGAGACGTCTGTGTTGCCCCCGTGGCTCTAGGGGTAGCCAGGGGGTTGGGTGAGGATGAGCCCTGTTATTCAGAAATAAGAGACACATAAGAACCCGTTGCTTCTTGGTTCTCTGCCGCATTTATTCTGCCCATTCAATATGCACATGAGGATATGCATTAAAAATTACATGTGTATTTACAAACATTGAATTGTAATACATGCCTCAATGTATGTTCTTTTTAACTTGTAAAGTGAACCTTCAACAAAAATACATGGGCACAACATTCATCTACTCAAATACAAGAAGTGCCTGAATGGCAAGAACTCCATTTGACCCAACTCAACCCTCAAAAGCATTCACTTGGTAATTTCCTTCAGTGGTTATTTAAAATACATATGTACACATTCATCAATGGTATTTACTCACTGCCAGTACAGATCTACTTGTTACATTCCAATAGCATTTTCAAAAAAGAATAAAGAAAACACCAAAAAGGGAATAATCATACTACTTTCAGTTCCCATTAACTTCCATAGTAATAAACTAAATCACATCATATTCCTTTCATTAAATCTTTACACCAAAACAAGAATTCAAACCCTCAACCTAGCACATTGGAGGCAAGCACTCATCTGATGGAGCTGTCTGTGCATACCAAAGTACATGGCGGGCCACTGTTATACAGAAAATTCTAAAATGACGTCATCACGCACAAATCACTTCGGCGCGAAGCCAACCCCGTGCTCACTACGGAACTCCATATACTCCCACTATGGCAAGAGCAACCGTAAATTTAACAAGGAAACCGCTCCATAAACAATTAATTTGTACTTTAACCCCCATCAGAAATATAACATAAGGTACACAGCTTATTGAGGGATGAACAATCCGATCGGTAGATTAAAATGTTTTACTAGGCAGTTCGTTTGTAATCTCCCCGTGACTGAATAGGTTCGCCAGTCAGTACATTAGCATGTTGCTAGGCGATCTTAGCGATATTCGCAAATATCCACAGAAAACTTATCCTGTTACTCCAACAGAAACAACTACACTCCTGACCACAAGAACATGTTTGTGGACTAGATTTTATAGTGCTTTTAGGTGTTTAGGAGGACTATTAACCCACCTGTTATTCAGAAATAAGAGACACATAAGAACCCGTTGCTTCTTGGTTCTCCGCCGCATTTATTCTGCGGTATTGTGTCTCAGGGGGATTCCTATACCTCCCAAGCGCTGTGCGTCCCCTGGCGACCGGTATACAAAGCACGTTAAAAAAACTAGCATTGTAAGGCAGTGTCTACTTTATAAAAAAATTAGTGGGGGTCTATTTTTTTTTTTTTTTTTTTTAACTCATGCTTAGTAGCTTTGCTCACATTTTAACCCATTACATCTGCATTACTTCTTGTAATTGGCACAGACATACATTGGCCTACTATTACAGCGGCATATCGTTAGCCTGCTGATAAAACCTTGTATCTTCAAAATGACGAACTTCACAGGAAAATGAAAAATAAATATAAAATAAAAATAATAAAATAATATAAATTGATGAATATAATTTAAAATAAAAATAAAATAAAAAATGTTTCATTTTGCTTGTAAGAATAGTGGACATAAAAATATCACCAGAAACCTCAATATTTTCCGTTATGTCATCAACTATTTCAGTTACAGCCTCCTAATTTTTACTGGACATGCATCTCATAAAGTCCTACAAATTACATGCCTAAAGGTGACCTTGGCCTATTTTTTCAAGGTCACTGGCCTAAAAATATCACGAAAAACTTATACAATTTGCTTTATCATATCAACATTTTCAGTTATAGGCTCCTAATTAGCTCCCGCCACCCGAATGGCACGGGAGCTATGGTATCGGGCTCCGTGCGTGCGTGCGTGCGTGCGTTCGTCCGTCAACAAAAACTTCGCCATTTTGTTTATCTTAACGGCAGGAGCTTCTGGAGCCGCCAGTGCCCTATATTTTGTGTTTATTTTGTTAATATTGTGATTTGATATTGGCTGTTTTGTGTTTGTTGCCCCTATTTGACCTTGTCTTACTAGGTCTCGCGTGTAAATAAGATTTTATTTCCATGTAGTAATTGTAGTCTCAATGTGACTTCCAAATTAGATTAAAGGGCACTACATTGCCCTGCTGGTTACAAAAGTAAAGGTGTGTTATTCTATTGAGTGGTGGAAGTAGAGAAACATGTTTGATACGGCCGTTGTTTTCAGTGGACGTTTGCAAGGTAGCTACTTACAGCAGCTCCGCCGATAATTTTGAGCAACAGAAAATGGAGCAGTGGGCTCTTACCAAGCCTGTGGATTCGCCCAAACCACCGTGAGGCAGAGAGGGTAACATATTTCAAAACTTAAAAACACATTGTTCTGCATTTATAATTTGCACAAGTGCGTTCAAGAATTTTTTTTATTTAAAATGACATTGTTTGGCTTTCAAATATCTACTTGGGGGGGACAACTTGCTGCAAGGCGGGTATGGTGAGGGGGTCTTGACCCCCTCCTGTTCCCTTCCTGTTCCCTTTCCGCCTCTGCCTACAATGCTGCGCATGCATGAAACACTACATGAGGAAAAGCACATGGGCTCCGTCTCAAGTCCCTTATTTATTCATTTATTTTTTGTCATTATTAACGTGTTAACAGACATGAATACAAACAAAGCTGCCTATGCCAGGGGTGTAAAATAAAGAAAAACTACAGAAACAGAGTCTAAATAAAATATATACATTGTACATATGAAATGAATTAAAATATATATAATGGTATATAAAAATACATAAGTAATATTATTTATACTAAATTTTTCCAATGCAAAGTTTGTTTTCATTGCTTTCTTGTTCTTAAGTTCTTCGATTGTGGTGCCATATTGTTTCAGTTCCATAAGAAATGTTGAAAGTTGGTGCTTATTGGACAAAACATTTGTATCATCAGCTAGTTGAGATAACTTGATTTCTTTTCCCAGAATATCTAAGACTTGAAACAAACCTTTTTTGATGTGCATTGCCATAATTTGTGTAGCTAAAAGAAATAAAAATGGACTTAATGGACACCCTTGTCTATTTCCCTGCAGACAGTGGTACCGTGAGCTGTTTGAACGGAACTGTTGCAGCCATTATATAAAGTTTAGACTGCCCTCAAAAATTGATCCCTAAAACCAAAACATTTCATAAGTTTGAACATAAATTGGTGATTTACTGTGTCAAATGCTTGCTAAAAATCAACAAATAAAATAAATCTGTCATCTTGCATACATTCACAGTAATCAACTATATCCAAATTTAGTTGTTATTACATATATTCTTTCCAGGCATGAAACCAGATTGTTCTTCGTCGATAATACCATCCAATCAAAAATCATTGCAAAAAACTTTGCAGCATTATTTAAAAGGCTATAATTGGTCTCCAATTATCAATGCACAATTTATCTTTTTTTTTTGCTTTGGGATCTATTTCATGAGGCCTCGTCAAAGAGGTGGCGGTAACGTAAACACTCTTTTAGCTGCTTACATTGCTGATGCAATGTTTAAGCCCCGCCCTCCCCATGTAATATCCCTCCATGGGCATCATTTGATATTTAAAACCAATATCCCTAATACCGTTCATCATATTTATTTTATTAATTGAAAACATCATCCTCCGTGTATTTGGCCTATGAGGATAATAGTGGATTAATACTAGGATAGGCCTACACATTAGAGAACAGAGAATGCCTACCTGTCATTGATATTCTCATGGTCCAAGGCTAGCAAAATTGCCTGCCTGACGTCCCGAGGCAACAAGAAATTTTGCTTGGGAAACTGAAATTTATTTTTTCACGTCCTGGTGGGCAACCACATTCTCTCACTGATCACGAAGGCCTGGGGTGAATGAAGGGAATTGAAGAGTAGAAAGGAAAATGGTCGTACAGCAGTTTGATCGCCCATGGTTTCTATACTTCTCATGTCTGAATGTTATCCTAGCTAACTGAATAGGTAACTGACAGAGAAATTCCTGGCACGACATTCAAACCACCTGGAATTATTTATTTATTTATTTAACCATTATTCAACCGACGAAGTCCCATTGAGATTGAAATCTCTTTTTCAAGGGAGCCGTGGGGGGTTGAGGGGCAGAGGGAGAGGACAAGTTGCACAGCCAATTACGTCAGGGGATGATTAGGTGGCAAGTTGAAAGCCAGGTTGGGAATTTTGCCATGACACCGGGGAACCCCCTACTCTTATCGAAGAGTGTCATAGGATCTTTAATGACCACAGAGAGTCAGGACCTCGGTTTAACGGCTCATTGGAAAGACGGCATCTCCTTCAGTACAGTGTCCCCATCACTGCACTGGGGCATTGGGGATTATTATCCCCCCAGCATGTAATACACGGGGATATAGTCATGGGTGCAGTTGTCTGTCCATCCCTCCATCTGTCTCTGAACATTTCGTTTCTGGAGCACAACTTTAAAACCGTTCAATATTTCTTAACAAAACTTAGTGTGGCCATTAATCATGTCCTGATGAGGTGCCTTTTGCACATCCAAGGTTGCTGTGGGGCCGGGTGGACACGCCAACTCCTGATGGCTCTTGTTCCATCAGAGGGAAGGGCACAACCTACTGGCCACCAACACCTCTTCTAGCAGCAACTTGGTTTTCCCAGGTGGTCTCCCATCCAAGTACTAACCAAGCCCACACCTGCTTAGCTTCATCCCATCCCAAGCCGCTGGCCAGTCAGTCATCGGTTGGGATTAAACCCCTAACTCTCCGCCGTAATGTGGTGAGAAGAATGTAAAAGGATTAGAGTCACGGAGACCACCCAAGTTTAAAGGGATTTAACAAGAATTTATTCACCAGGTAGGCAAAAACTTATCACAAACAAATCAAGAATAAATCAAACACAAGTTACCATCAATTTAGATAATGAGAGCGAAGTCATACCTGGCAAAAAGGCTACACACGAAACAAGCGTGCGGGAAGTTGTCTGCAATCTTCCATAACCATAGACTACACACACACTTACGTACGCGGTGAGAGATTGGATAGGATCTTCCCCGAGTGGATGGTCTCTCTTTGTTTAAAGCCAAATCACATCTTTGATTCAGGCGGCATGGCCATAAGTTACCTGGAAGAGGGGTCGAATCTGGATTTTGGGTTTCCACCATTTGGAGGAGGTAATAAAACAATTCAGCAGAGAGAGAAGAACAGAACGATTATCCGAGAGGATTCTGACCAATTTTCAGGAGTTTCCAAAGGGGAATGAACAATCATTTTAATGGGAATGAAAGATACTCCATTCAACTCCTTTGATTCCCCTGAGAATAACGAGACAAAACATGATATGAATTTGTACTAATATGATGCAGTTGTCATGAAAAGCTCTTAAACTGGATTATTGCGTAAGCAATTTTGGTTATGAGCACATAAGTATTGCGTAATAGTATATGGAATATATGAGAAAGATTTGACATTACTATAGTGTCAGAAAATGTTGACAGATGAGTTAAGGTCCAGCTTCATGAAAGACATGGTCAGGGCAGGGGGAGAACTGTGATGGTCACCCCCCACGCAGCGCCAGAGACCTGCTTATTGTCCCGGGCCGTTATAAACCCCCCCAGTCTCCCACAGACACAACCATAAACACCTCATTTCCCCGGACGAACATGAGCAAACATTCTGGAGAGCTAACAACCCCCTCACCCTATGGAAGGCCAAACAACTTATTGTCTCATTGCAGGCCACAGGAATCCTTTGAAGTTTAGGATGAGTCTCAGTTCCTGGGCTCCACCAGTTTGTCAGCCTTTTGCTGCATCTCAAATGGATTTCCCGTCTTACAGCTGTTTGAACTATTAAGCTAAGTTAGAATTTGTGCAAAAGTAAGTTTCCACTTCCTTTTTTTCTTTCAGAATAAGACCATCCTTGTTTTTCTCAAAAAGACTTTTTTCCTGAGGCGTGTGATTGGTGCGTGCCAAATGGCATTTCTAATTCAAATGGACCAAAGTATATTCAAAACATACTTTTGCTGTGTAGTATCCAATCCTAGGTGATTTTAGCTTTGTTTGATATACTGTATAGTTACCGCGGCCTAGCACCGCTTGCCGGTCAGCGTAGTATCATAGTCTCTATCAGCTTATTATGATAAGCAGCACAACGGCTGTGATTATTGCACAGCTGTGTTCATTGCTTACAGCTCTGGTGAAGCCTCACATAACGATGTGAAGCTTTTCTGAAGAGAATAATGCATGAGGTGATTGGATATAAGTAAAGTTTCTCTTACATCCCGGCGTATGTGTTTTCACACGCACGGGCTCTGCGATTTTTTGTGAATTTGTTGGCCGTGGCCAGCACGCCAGGTATTTAAGGGGTTGCAAGGTTGTCGTACTGATGCAGCGAGTCATTCTTGATGCCCACGTGCGGCCGCAAGTCATCTGGCGCTTTTAGATTGTGATTTCGGCGTGCGACTCGTGACTGTTAGGTGCGCGTCACGTAAGGCTGTGGCACTTACTGGGGACGCACGTGTTTACTCATTGTACTTCGATTACAAGATGCCCCTACTGGCTTCTTACGGCAACTGCGTTTATTGTGACGCTTTTCCAGTGGGTATAAATGGAGATCTTCTTTTTTCTTCTCGTCATCATCTTCAGCATCATCCTGGCTGCGCCATTGATAATGCAACATCATCTCATGCTGATCGAGGAGGAAGAAGACCGTGAAACTCTTATATTAGTGCTCATCAGAAACCATCGCAAGCGACAGAGAAAACGCCGACTTTTCTGGGCCAAACCTTGGTTGCAGAGGAGGGCCATGTTATACGACGCTTGGGTGTGTCGCGGAGCACGTGGGTTCCATGTACGCTTTCTGCACAATCGCCGTGCGTGCTAGATGGAGCAAGCACATGACAACCACGAACCACAAAAGTTGCTCGCACATTTCAAGTAAGTAGCAAGTAGCAGATAGCAGTTAGCAAAAAGCATTAATTCAATGTTGGATTTTGATCAGATTAGTTATTTTTGGTTGAGGTTGAAAAATCTATGTTGACTCAAAGTTTAACTACAGTTAACATTTCAACGTTTGAAAAACTGTTGTTGAATCACTGTAGTATAGATAATGATTTTTCAATGTTGAAATGCCCTGCGATGATTTGACATTGTTTCAATGGTGCTGAAAGTGTTTGGGGGGGGGGGGGGGTGCTTCTCTAAGGTGCTTCCTCCACCTAGGCCAGGCAGGAAGCCTTAAAGGAGGACTATCATAGCTGGGAAAAGTGGATAATATTATTTCAATATATCATGAAAAAAGCTCCTACGACTTTTTTTTCTTTGTTATGCGATTTCTTTCATTTTTATGAGCGATTTTACAAAACTAGTGGACCGCGCCATTTTCACTACAGCAGATGAAAATTCACCCTCGATCCACTTGGGGTGCCCCAAATCGTGACATCAGTGCGGCTGTCAGCGCCATGAATATGCATTGTCCTGTGGTCCTGCATTGTGATTGTTGAATGACCGAGATATTCCCGCTTCCTCTATGGGGCAGACAGACGAGTTTAATTATTAACTACCTTTCTCTATCCAACACAACTTTAATTTAGTGATGAACTTACATCAGAGACCATTTGAAATATTTCCAGAAAGAAAAGTGCGATTTGAAGTCTGCTAATTACCAGCGAGGCTGGACAGCTACCGTCACCTTGGCATTATTAGCTCACCTTTAATCAATTCCTGTGTACTTTGCCTGACTTGTAATCAAGCCATTTATTCAGCCAACTGACCAATGAAGACCTAAATCTAGCCAATAATGATTTAGAAGAGATAATGAGAAGCAGACAAACCGAACCAGGCTACCGTGTGAGACTGAAACAATGTCAGTAATCTGAATGAATAGCGGTCCTCTGAATTCCACCTCCCGTCTGAAAACTTTTAAGTATTATTAAAAAAAGATTTCTTAAAAATAAAATCATGTTAAGATGGTTTTTAAGTGTCTAAAAATAAACGAAGTAGAAAACATTGCGTGAAGCGCATCAAAGTGAATGTGAGAGAGAAATTATTTTTGCATTGCAAGCAATGGACAAATGCACCGTTCAGGTAAATCTGTGCCGCAAATTTTAAACATTTTTTATTTAATAATTGAACAAGATTCGCACAAAACGGCCAAATGTAATTATCAAGCAAACACATTCAGGCAAATTGCGTGCTGAACTAAGCAAAGTTAAGGTCCTCCTCTACTCGGCAATTGCTTTCACCCCCCTTCCATTTACTTTGCTCAATTTGCAATCTAACAGTTGATTCGTTCAATGAACAATTTTTTTAAATTCATTTGAATATCCATGTATTAAGACATTTTGACGTCGCATGCATTATGCATATGAATTCATGTGGCAGTCACAGTGACGTTATGATCTTGCAACTTCTCATGCCAGGCATGGCGTTAATGGCGGCCTCCTGGAAACAGCAATTCCGACTAATTAACTAATGGTGATTTAAAGAAAAGAGAAAAGAATGTATGGACAAATAATCGACCGTGGATATTATGCTGGAGTTACAATAAGATTAAGTCAAAACGTGTAGTTCTGGATAGTCCTCCTTTAAAAGATCAAAAGAAATGGTGTGTGCTAAAATGTACAAAAGAAGTACAAAAGTATAATTTCTTTTGAATCTTTAATAAATAACTAAATGAACAATGGTCTGTTTTATTGTTTTTGTCAATAGAGCATGCAGTAAAGCAGCTGTTCTCAACCTTTGTTTCTTAAAAAACTGGAAATAGCCAATCTGTAAGGGTTTTCGCCTTGCAGCCCCTCCCCTGTGCCTTTCTCTCACCTCCACCTTAACGAGCTGCACCTGTTGCTTTTTAAGGTGGAGGTGATTATCTGAAGTATATAGAGCTGGCAGTTGCCAGTTCTCATTGAACTGCATTTTGGTTTTATCATTGATGTGTGTAATTTTAACCCTGATGACATGGTGATGCTGCTCCCTGGTTTTTATCTCTGTGTGTGTTTTTTTTGTGAATACACTATTCATTAAATCTCCAGTTTGTACCAGCCTGGCATTTGGGTCCTGCATTCTTTTAGGTCCATGGTCCTGGCTCCTGCCTGAGCAGTTTATATCCGGTGGGGGGTGAAACCATGACAATTTACAAGCTCACAACACATTTTCAACTATTCACCTATGAAATGATTATAATGAAGTATAGGATCCCCCAAAACATATTCGTCTAAAGTGGGGTCTTTGTATAAAAAGGTTGAGAATCACTGCAGTATAGCATACTTAATGCACCAGTTCAGCAATTTAACCTTTGTATGTTTTTAATATGCCTCATTTAAAAAAATAATCATTTTACTCTATTTGGTGTTTTAAAGTGCTGCGGGGTTTGCTCCAAACTTGTGTATTAGTGACATCGCTACCATTCCGGAAGGGTGTTCCAAAATTTCGGAGCTACAGCTGCAAAAGCTCTGTCACCTTTTGTTTTCATCCGGGTCTGAGGTACAGCCAACAGTTGCTGATTTGAGGACCTCAGACACCAGTTTGAGCGGTGGAGTTGAATGAGATCACCGATGTATGATGGGGAGTGACCGTGGAGGGCTCTGAAGGTGAAAACCAGGACCTTGAATTGGATTCTGTACTGAATTGGGAGCCAGTGGAAGGTGAAGAGGATGGGGGAGATATTTTTGGACCTGGTGAGCAGTCTGGCGCCGGCTTTGTGAACACGCTGGAGCTGATCAATAGAGGATTTATTGAGACAGGGGAACAGGGCATTACAATAGTCTAGTCGTGATGAAATGAAGGCGTGTATGGCCATTTCCAGTTCTGTGCAGGAGAGGATGTACATTTTTCATTCATTGAAAATGTATCCAGCGCTCAAAGGGCTAATGTCATTTCCCTCACTGAATTTAGAGCCACATTAAAAGCAGGATCGTGTGCTTGTAAACAAGTGCTGATAGCACGATTACTGTTGGCTAAAAAAGCAGTATTTTGTCAGTGCACCTTAAAAACATTTGACGTGCCTATATTTTCTGATTTCATTCATTTCCATCGACCAGTCAATGGGACGCCAGTGGTCAGATTTGTTTCTGCTTACGTTTGTCAGTGGAATGACCTCTGAGATTACAATGCAAATAGAACATTCAATCTCTGCATTAAAAAGATCACCAGGAAAAACACCATGGAATAACATGAAGTTATTCTCTCCGAGAACTGTAAAAAATGAAAACAGTTTTTTAAAACATCATCATTCAGTTGAGTGAATACTTTGCCACATTATTGGGTAATAAAGGAAAATTCTACAGTAATTGTATGTATTGTAATTACCTGTTGCAAAATGAAACTCCAATCCAGGAAGAGAGGAAATGGAAAATACACTTAAAAACAGAAAGCAGTGATTCTAAATTTGTATCACTTATGTTTCATTGGAGACCTTATGTGGACGAAATATTTAATTTTTTGTCCTATCAACTTAATTTTATTTTTAAATATACATCTATCACTGCCATTCAGGCCTGCAGCATATTCTAAGAATAGCTGGGAAGGGGGCAATTTAGAACTAGTCATGAGGTAAAAATTTTGATTTGCGAAGCAATTCGGAACAACTGACATCCGGAAATGATTCTAATCATGATTTGGAGCAAAGGCAGCATCCGGGATAGACGTACTCCTTCAGGAACGAAGTAGGGCTGAGGATTGCCAATTTGCCGACTCATTTGTTGGAACGTGATTGAAAGTTCTGAAAACAGTGTTCCTCACAGAAAGACAGGGAGGGATTTGGATATTTCAGTTGTTGCAGTGCATGCAATAATGAAAAGATTAAAGGAATCTGGAGGAGTTTATGCATGAAGGACAAGGGTGCGACCCTGAGCTGAATACCTGTTATGTTATGGGGTTGTGTCAGTGGCCTTGGCAGGGATACACTCTGGTGAAGGCAGCACCATTAATGCTGAAAGTGCACTGAAGTCTTGGAGCGACGTATACAGCCTTCATGATCTCATCTTTTTCAAGGACTCCCATTCTTATTTCAACAGCACAGTGCAAAAATGCATTCTGCATGAAGGCACAGCAGTGTAAGAAGAGGGTTGGGGTGCTGGAATGCCCTGTCTGCAGTCACGAATTTGTCCTCAAGAGAATGTGAGACTCATTTTGAAACACAGTAATGCCAAAACAAAACCCACTCTGTCGCAAACCTCAAGAGTTAATAGCAGAAAGAATGGGACAAAATTACACCTGAAACACTTCATCACTTCCAAAACTGTTTATTAAGTGTTGTGAAAAGGAATGGCAAAATATCACAGTGGCAAGTGCTTTGCTGTTCCTACTGAAATATGGCACAACAGTCAAAATTGAAATGTGCTTTTTTGCAAAAATTAGTTTTAATTATAATTTAAAATACTTAACCAACTTCTTTTGATTTGGGGTTGTAAAATAACATTGAATTAATTGTTGCATTCAGCCAATCATGAGGTGGCTATGAGAAAACGAGAACTGTACTAGTCACAATTAAGTGGTGAATTTGTTGTTCAGACCACAGAGAATGGGAAGGAATCGAAGCCTCATGGTTGGTTGTCTGACTGATGAGTTGCTGGTTTGAGCCCCTGATGGAGCCTGGGATTCTGACTTGGAGAGATGAAGTCCGGAAAAACTCTGCCATTGGGTCCTTAACCCCAATATGATTCCGGACGCTGTTTCTGCCTTTCCTCTCTTGTTTGAAACTTTTTTTTCCCGGCTTTTCTCCCGTGTTTCCTTGAAAAAGAGAAAGATCTTAGTGACTTTGACCATAGAATGGTTGTTGGTGCCTGATATGGTGTGAGGCCACGCCTCCAGCCCTCAGCCGACTGGTCTATTAACCCCTTTGCACAAAAGGCTAATCTGGCTTTTTATGTGTTACCTTATTTAAGGCTTTATAATTCAAGATTGCAGCTTCACAGAGAGGAAGGGAACAGCTCAACTGAGTCAGGGCACTTGTAGCATCTAGAATTCCATCGTATTTCAGTTAATTCTCATGATTTTGGTAAAGAAATAGGAAACATAAAAAAATCCTCATGAAAATTCAACATTGAAATTGTAAAAAATAATAAAATAAAATAAAATACTGAGAATTGAAAAATGGCTGTACATTATACATTTCTGGGATCATGAACTCCTTGACCACAAGTATAATTAATGTCAGCATTAAATTTTAAATTACCAACTCTCTAGGAGTCAAAAAAGACATCTATCCAGGTGGCTCCCCAAACTCTAACATCCCCCAAAATAGTGCACTGTCAAATCATGAAAAATAATCATATATATAACACAAATCAACTTTCGATGCATTAAATTCAATATGAAATAATGATTCTCTCATTGAATTTAACATGAGTTTATTTATACAAGGGCAGGATATCAGTGGTCACCAGTCACCTGTCCAAACTCAAAACATTCTTTTTCTGCATGATGAAGTTTAGAACTTTGTCAATTTTTCTTTAAAATCCCATAAGCCAGCACAAATACTCATTAAAGGGGACCTAACATGCTGATCCTTCTTTTAATACATATTAGTAATGTTATAATGTTGGTTGTCCATGCTCAACCTCTGAAAAGTTTCTAAACATAAGATGCAGGGATTTTGCCGTAATCTAAGAACGTGATTTCGTAAGCGTGATTTCCTCTCTGAACAGGTCCTCCCGAGATCCTCACGAAATCTGGGCAAAACCTGACGTCAAGTTGTGCTGTCCAATTAGTACAGACCTAGCCAGAGCCAACCATTGCACTGGACCTGGACTATTCTAGCAGGTACTAACAACGACAGATCATACTATACCTTAGCAGCGTCTACACTTTTGGAAATACAAAAGAAGAACTGCAGATCATTAGAGGTGCAATTTTGTCAGTATCTCTCCAAAACTTTACTTTTGGACGCAAAAAAAAAAAAAAAAACAAATATTTCTCTTCCAAAAGACTATGCCACCAGAAATCATTGGGTAGCTTTTTTGTTTGCTGGCTGCAAACAGCCACGGCCAAAGGGAACATTAGCTGTTTGTGCTCAGCATTTCACCAAAGACAGCTTTGTTTATAAAGGATAATTTGACACAGGATAAGCATCGATCAAGTGCTTGGAGCCACAAGCTGTAAGTAACCATATAACAGCAAATAATGTAAGTGAAGCTAACGTGTTACGGGTGGCTAGCAGGACCGCTAGTGATAGTAAGCACTAACAACTGGCCTCAAATGCAGGCTTTGTAAAATATCTGAAGAAAGATCCAGTATCTGTCGCAACTGTTCATGGCTCACAGACACAGATGCTGTAAATTGCTTTAATTGCATAAGCCAACCTGATGTGATAGCCAGTTGATTGTGGCTGTATCACAGCGGCTTACATAGCTAAGTTACTGTTGCTAATGTTTGTGTCCTAATTATGCAAGAGTGATATCAGGGGAAATTCTACAGAAGGTGTGTTAAACCTCATTTGAAGCTAACTTTTAGAATGTGTTGCAGTTTCATAGTCTTATGCTACCGAGTCAACAGTTTATGTTGCTCTTTTTACAGTTTCGGTAGCAGAGTTTAATTTTTCTGTTGCTATTTCCGTGATTAATGTGTGCATTTCAAAATTTTTGTGCGGTAAGACTAAGTTTTCTTCAGTAGGCCTGATATAGTTAGTGTGTAACTTGGCTGTTCTCTCAACACTGGACTGAACGCTTGCTGTATAATTTCACAATCGAAATTCATGAAAATATAACGTTATGTCGAACTTAAGTTAGCTGGCAAACTACTGCAGGAAATTAACGTCAGCTAGCCATCTAGCTTGCGTGCACGTCTAAAGCTGCTTTCACCCCGGACGCGAAACAAACACGACAGATTACATACAAAGTCAATGCGAAGACGCGAATACACACGTCTTTGCATTGACTTTGAATGTAAATCTGTCGTGCAAAAAATTCGTTTCATGTCGGTGTGAAAGCAGCTTTACCAATCCTGGGGTGCATTTCCCGAAATCACTGACAAGCTTACATAGTTGGAACCATTGACTGTGAATGGACGAACTATGTAAGTTGCTAATTTAGTTACCGACTACGCTTTTAGGAAGCGTAACCCTGCCCTTCTCTCTCAGGGGCGTCCCGCTCCCACTTGGATGTCGAAAAGAATTGTGGGATATTCGTGCTGTCAAGTTCACACAAGTTACCATCCTATGCATCCTCGGAAAAATGGGCGTGTCAAGAACACTTCCGGGAGTGGTAACCATTCTCGTCGAGATGCAAACTTTGTATTGAGGCAGTACATGGTTTCAGAGGGATGACGTTTCTCAAGTTCACAAGAACAGGAGTACAGAGAAGAACGCATATTGAGAAATGGCCTGGGTTGCGATTCGGCCAGTCACTGCTGGGCCGGTTCCTACCATAGATATATATAGAACACTAGATTGCTGATAGGGTACACTCAAGTGAAGCATCTGTTCTAAGAGCTTATGCACCCGGAAGTAAAATTCGCTCATAGACTCCCATTCATTTTCCCCTACTTTAAAATTACATTTTCAAAAACACTTGCGTGCTATTATTTGCTATTATGGTGTTGTTTTGGAATCGCTGTGCAGAGCAACACTTTGTCTCCCTCAATATGTGCTTATCGGAGGATGGAAAGCAGCACACTTTCTCAAGCGAAGATCGAAATCTGACTCAGTATTACATTAAAGTGCAGCAGAGAAGTGATGTTAACGCGACCGAGGACTTTACCTCTGATGAGATAATTGCTTGGAAGTTATCGCCGTCATAAGAAACGTTGATGAATGTCCGTATACGCTGTCAAATTAAACTCTAGTTTCCTCACTTCATTGTACCCTGGTTGACTATTTGAAATCACCCAAATTGTTTATATTGAATCATATGGCTAATGCCAGCGTTGATAAAAGAAATCGCTAATGAAGCCTTTCTCCCCTCCTTGTCTTTTGGAGATCTGTATTAAACAGACAAAGCAACATGTCCCCTGATTTAAATATTATGCGGGTAAGAAGTATTGTCGTTGAATGTCAATTACTAGTAGCTAGCTAGCTTGTTAGTGGTAAATAAAATTAAAAAGGTGGCTAAGTCAATGCAGGCCCCACGACGCCTAGGTAGCTCACTAATGACCGTTATCAATCACTAGCGTTTGCTTTCAGTCAGCGGTTTGTTCAAGTTAATGGGACGACTAATTAGCTAGCTAGCACAAAACGCATTTTTTTTTCTATTGAAGTGACAACTTCAATGTTAACTTACGCATGAAATGTTTTATTACAGCTCTTCTAATATTTATTGCTACAAAAGGCAGTCGCACATCTCGGCATTTTCCCGCTTGTATCAACTTATCTGAAATTGGCCTCATAGGAAACCATTCATTTTTATGAAGAGGTTGGGTGTATCAATATGGCGACCGGGTGCTTCACTTTGGATAATGTAAATATGACGACATCAGCAATCTAGTGTTTTTATATATATATATATATATATATATATTAGTTTCTACGCCCATGTGCTAGGTCCGGGACTGTGGTCTGCTTCTTTCAAGAGAGCGAATTCCACAGTGTTGCCAACTTGGCGACTTTCCAAATCATCTTGGTAACTTTTATTTTTGTCAAAAGCGCCTAGCGACAAATCTGGCGTCTTTTTCTGGTGTTATTGCACGTGTTATGCACGTGTTGAACTCGGCCAATACAGGTCGGCCAATACAAGATATATTGGCAGGCCATTTGTACTGTATGCGGGCAATAACATACATAACCAATTAATAAAGTACTATAATCAGTACTATACTTAAGTAGCCTATCATGTATTTCATATGCATACACAATAAGCCACTATAGCCATAACTATAGGTTAATGCACTACCTCTCTTTCCTGAAGTACTGATTAGCACCGAGGGTCACTTTGTGTATCTCCAAACTGCCTAAAATCTGACAATGGACCAGCAAATTTTAATGAGGGTTATCTTTCTTCAATGACCTAATCAGCTCATTAGAAAGCTTGAGGTTTTACATGTCTGTGACTAAATATATAATTAATTCCAACTGTGTTGTAGGGCCAATTATTATGAAAATGATAGAAAGTAGAAAGTAATGTAATGAGAAAAGGCTGACCTTGTTCTATGCCTTGGGCAGGGTCCCGACACCAGAGGCTTCTTCCCTGAGAGGAAGAATAAATACACTGATAAATATACAGCCATTTTGCAGAGCCGATGAAAATTTTTGGAAACTGAAATGAACAATAATCTGTCCACTTACCATAGATAGCCTGGATGCCTTTTCTGTCATCCTCGGGAAGTTTGTATTTACGGAAGTTCAATACTGGCCCCTGGTAATAGGGGTACATGATTGCCGTCTGAGTAGATGAATGGCCGAGGCCCAGCGAGTGGCCAAACTCATGGACAGCCACAGAGAAGAGGTCAAAATCTCGAGTTTGACCTGAGGGACAGAAAAAATTATTTTTCTGTTATTGGAGGGTTTTACAGCAGCATACAGACACAAAACACTCTGTGGCTTTGTCTGTAACAACTCACCTGCCGTTACTGGAAAACTGGGAACACTGGATAAGACACATGACAAACTAAAGAAGCAAGCAAGCGAAAATGTATCCAAATGTAGGAAACTATCTAGTGCAGGGGAGGGCAATTCCGGTCCTGGAGGGCCGGTGTGTTTGCAGGTTTTTATTTCTATCAATTATCCTCACTAATTTAGT